>JAGFNQ010000137.1:547739-575165 GCA_024364735.1 Boesenbergia rotunda
GTAGCATTATTGCCAAATGCCACTGAGCCTAGGTTTTTGAACTTGAGCTTGGTGAACTTCAATTTATCTCCAGTCATGCGTCTGGAGCAACCGCTATCCAACATCCATTGGTCCAAATCTTTATGTTCCTACACATAAAGAGTTTTCTTGATTTGGCCAATTAGAGTCAGGAATAGCTTAAATTGAGTTTCACTGCCTAGTCTGTCTCACCCAAATCTAGGGTTTTTAATCACGTTAGCCTTATTGGTTTCGTGAGACAGGTTTTGATAGTTAAGATTATTTTGATAAGCATGGTTTATTTTGAAGACTTAATTAATTTTGAAAACAATTAAGTTAATTTTGAAAACAATAAAAAAAATTTTTAAAAAACTTAATTAATTTTGAAAAGATATTTAAATCTACAAATAACTGAAGTTTTGTGTTAGATTCGAATTTGACAAAAAATAATTTAAATTTGAATTTCAAAAATTGGCTTCCAGGTCTTGGCGCGGCACTAGGCCTTCTTTGGCCGTAGCCTTATGGGATCATCCACCCTTTCCTTGACAAAGCCTTTTAATGAAATTTCATTTTCAAAATTATTCTTTGAAAAATTTCTGGTCTAACTAGTTTGGGTCTTGGATCAGTAGCTTCGGCTAGTTCCGCCAAATTGGCTTCCCTAACGTACTATCATCTCACCTCCACCCAATACTATGTTGTCAAGTTTCAGTTAAATATGTTTGGTCCTTATACTAACCATTCCTAAATCTAAGCATGGTAAATTGCAGGAATTTTAAATAAACAATCAATAAGGCAATTGCAATCACGAATTAAATTCTTATCTAATAATGAATATTGTTTTCAGTCTGGCTCCCCCTGGACTAAAGCCACGGTGATGGTTAGGCAAGATGTGAATCTTGTCCTTAAGGATCCTATACTGATTTGATCCAGTTGGTTTGTTCAGGTATAGTTTAGGTACCCATGCCTGAATTTTACCTCTGGACTGATTCAGTACAGCAAAGTAAGATCTTTGTCGGGATTTGGTTCTATAGCCAAGTCCGGATCAATTTAGAACTGATTTCTGTTTTCCAAGGATCATGTCAAGACCCTTGGAACCAGATGTAAATCGTTCTAAAGCTGATCTAAGATCCTTAACCTGAGTTTTCAGAGAGGAGTTCTCCTTTTCAAGTTTTTCAACTTGAGTAGTAGTTCCTTCCTGAACCTTCTCGGTTAAGGGTTTAGAGTCAGCTCCCTCTTTCAGGAGTTTTACTTCCTGTCGGAGGGATTCGACTCGGAGTTTGGCTTTTGCCAAATCTCGAGAAAGAAATGAAATTAATTCAATTAATTGACATCTATTTAAACCAGTTACCTTAATTTCGCCGTCTTCTGTAAAGGTCAGCTCGCCATCGTCCTGTTCTGATTCTGACTCAGTCTCGACTTTATCTGAGGCGGTCAGAGCTAGTAGGTTTGATTGGGGTGCTTCTTCTTCTTCTTCTGAGGAAGATTCGTCCCAGGTTGCTTGGAGCGCTTTCTTTCTTCTTGTCTTTTTGATCTCCTTTAAGTTTGGGCATTCTGTCTTGTAGTGGCCCTTTTTCTTACACTCGTAGCAAGTTACGTTGGGCTTGCTTTTATCATTTGTGGGTTTAGCTGGTTCGTCCTTTCTTCGGCTGATTTTTCGTTTGTTGGTTCGGTTCTTCAGCTCCTTGTAGTAGCTTCGGGCTAGTCGGACCAGCTTAGTTTGATCTCCTCCTTCGTCTTCTGAGTCTGAGTTAGACTCGGGTTCAGGTTCAGGCTTCTTCTTTGTTGTCCTTCCAGTTTTACCTGCAACGAAAGCAATACCTTTCTCGACCATATTGGTGTTAGTTTGTTCGTGCAATTCTAGTTCGGAAAACAATTCGTCTAATTTTATTTTTGAAAGATCCCTTGAGACCTTGTATGCATCTACCATAGATGCCCACAAGGTGTTTCTAGGGAAAGCGTTTAAGGCATACCTTATTAAGTCACGGTTTTCAACCTTGTGACCTATGGTGTGAAGACCGTTCATCAACTCTTGGATCCGTGCGTGGAGCTGGGCTGCTATTTCGTTGTCGGCCATCTTGATGGTGTACAATTTGTTCAGTAGCAGATCCCTCTTACTGATCGGAGTATCTGATGTCCCTTCGTGCAGCTCGATCAATTTTGTCCAAAGCTCCTTTGCACTGTTGAAGGGGTCCACCCGGTTCAGCTCCTCTTTTGTTAATCCGCATTGGAGAGTCTGAGTTGCTTTTGCGTCGGCTTCTATCTTGCGTTTTAGGGCGTTGTCCCATTCTGAGTAGCTTTGTGGAAGTCCTTCGGCGTTTCTGGGGATCTCCATACCGGACTGGATAATGATCCACATGTCCACCTGAGTTTTCAGGTGGACCTCCATGCGACTTTTCCAGTGAGAAAAGTCTTCTCCACTGAAGAGTGGAGGTTTGGCGGTGCTAAACCTTCTTGCATGGCCATTTAAATCTGAAACAGAAAACTAACAGAAAAACAAGTTTTCCAAGACTAGGTCTTGGATTAGTAGTGCTGGATAAATAAAATAATGAGGGGTGTTGCACCAACCTCGATTAACAAAAAGGAAATTCGAACAAGAATTCGAAAAATAAGATAAAAAATAGGAAATAAAAAGATCCGAAAAAAAATTTCAAACTGGTGGTTGCACCAGGTTTGAACTTCCCCGCTCTGATACCACTTGTTGGATTGATAGAACCGATAGAGGGGGGTGAATATCGGTATTCGTTTTTCGGAAAACTAAGAGCAAGTGCACAGCGGAAATAAAAAATATCACAGCAATGAGACACAGTCGATTTTACTTGGTTCGGAGCCTGTGTCGACTCCTACTCCAAGGCCCACGGTCGTTGACCGTTTACTTTGGGCAATTCTATATTAGGCGCAAAACAGTTTACAAAGGATTACAGAATTAAGTACAGTAAACTTTTAAATAGCTCTTTTACCGACGTCCGGGGTAGATCGACTTTTTCGGAGCAGCGGGACGTCGTCGGCTCGAATTGGAAGGATTCCGGGGCGCAGCGCGAGAGCAGAAGAGCGTAGAAGCGTCGAGTGAGTTGATGCTTTCAGCCAAGGGGTCGAGGGGCCTTTAAATAACCCTGGGGGCACCCGGGATGTCGGGGGCACCCCCCACGTGTCACATGATCCGCCAATGCCTCGGTCAGCGTCTGATCTCTTTATCTTCGGGATCCGCTTTAACCGGGGCGCCCGGGTTGATCGGGTCAAACTCTATCCTTTGACTTTGCTTGGCTTGAGCTTCGATGTATGCGCACGGGGGCGCCCGGGAGCACGGGGGCGCCCGGGAGCAGCGGGGGCGCCCGGGAGCACGGGGGCGCCCCGCCCAACAGCAGTTCGAAGCCTTTCTTGATTTGTGTGTTTTGTGTTCACCTTGGGGGCGCCCTGGACACTCCGGGCGCCCTGGTCAGCTGTTGTCTCATTCCTTTGAGGCTTTCTGAGCTGCAGACACACGTTCCTTCGGTCCTGCATCCAGGGTTAGTCCAAAACACAACAAAACATTAAAGTATTAGATTATACAGCCTTAGCTGTCTTGGTTCTGACTTTGGTCTCCAAAATGGAGCCCTAGGTCGAACCGACGCCTACTGTTCCCTCGACGGGGAACGCGTCCTCACCTACTCCTCTTGGGAGAATTTACCTGATGCCAACCGTTCATTTGGTTGGACTTTTGCTTGACGGTCCTTTGTCAGGTCTTGGAGGCCGAGCTGCCCTTCGCCCGGTGCCTAGCATTCCTTCACTAGGGCTTCAGTCCCAGGCTGTCCTTCGCCTGGCACCTAGCAGTCCTTCGCTAGGGCTTTTGACTCTGGCATTCCTTCGCCAGTGCCTAGCAGTCCATCGCTAGGGCTTTTTACCCTGGCATTCCTTCGCCAGTGCCTAGCAGTCCTTCGCTAGGACTTTTCCTGCACGCTAGAGTAACTTGTTAGAAAATAAGTAAGACTTAACTTTTGACCTCTGTTGTCATTATCAAAACACAGGTTTGACTTGGGTGCCTTCTGCACCAACAGTAGTGAATAAGGATCTATCACTGGTCATGTATTTGGAGCACCCACTATCAACGAACCAAGTTGATAAATGTTCCCCCTCAATCATAACCTACACAATTCGAAAAATAGAAGATTTAGGTATCCAAATCTTGGGACCTAAAGCACCTACTAAGCAAGATTTAGGCACCCATGCCTTGACTACTTTCCTTTGAACCCTAGGAGTCTTAAATTGTCTAACATCAGTCCTAGACATTAAGGACACAAATGATGGTTCTTTGGGTCGGTAACCAATACCGACCCTATTGTAGACAGCCCTTTGTGCATTCAAAATCATATCTAAGGTCTTTGAACTTGTTGAGAATTTCTCAAGAACACTCTTGAGTCTCTCAACTTCACTCTTCAATGATTTGTTCTCATCTTCTGGCATTTCTACATGTAAATCATCAACATCCTCATCCCTCGAGGATTTCAATTGTTCAACTTTAATTTTCAATGATTTAACCTTATTTTTGGACTTTTTCAATAAATCGGTTAAACATGCAATGGTCCTATAGCATTTATCTAGTTCGGGAGTGATTACCTCTTCATCATCCGAAGATGATGAAGCCGCGTTTAAGGAGTCCGTTGATTCATCACTGCTCTCCTCTCCCATTGCCATGAGTGTCACATAGCGTGTACTCTTCTCATCCTTCTCCTCTTCGGATGAACTTGAGGAGGATTTATCCCATGTAGCCTTCAAGGCCTTCTTCTTCTTCTTGGATTTATCCTCCTTCTTCTTGAGCATTGGGCAGTCCTTCTAGAAGTGCCCTTTCTTGCTACACTCATAGCAAGTAATATTAGATTTATCAATCTTAACTTTACTAGGGTTACCTTTACCCTTGAAGCGCCGACTCTTTCTCATCATCCTTCTAACAAAATTTGTCATCTCGGAGGAAGAAGACCCACTGTCATCCTCCTCGGAATCGGATTCGGACTCAGATGAAGATGAAGATGAAGAGACTTCCTTCTCCTTCTTCTTCTCCTTTTTCTTCTTGTTGGTCCTTTCCCCTGCAACTAAGGCAATCCCCTTCTCCTTGGGGCCTTTGTTAGCCATCTCATGTAGCTCCATTTCAGAAAATAAGTCATCTAACTTTACAATTGATAAATCCTTAGAAACTTTGTAGGCATCCACTATGGATGACCACAAAGCATTCCTTGGAAAAGCTTTTAACACATACCTTACAAGGTCGCGGTTCTCGACCTTTTCGTCAATAGAATGAAGACAGTTGAGAACTTCTTTGAACCGGTTATGAAGTTCACTCACCGTTTCACTGTCCTTCATGGAGAGGTTTTGTAGTTGGTTGAGGAACAAATCCCTCTTGGCAATTCTCGAGTCTCGAGTTCCCTCATGGAGTTCAATGAGTTTATTCCACAAATCCTTTGCACACGTAAAGGGACCAACCTTGATGAGTTAGTCTTTGTTCATGCCACATTGCAAAGTCACCACAGCCTTTGCATCGGCTTCACTTTTCCGGGTTTGCTCAGCCGACCAACGCCAAGATTCCAATTCTTTTCCTTCATCATCCTTTAGAGGGGAAAAATCCTCCTTCACAGCGAACCATGTGTTGATGTCCATCTTTAGATAGTACTCATCTTCGATCTCCAATATTGAAAATCTGCTCCATCAAAGAAGGGAGGTCGGGTGGTGCTAAAACCTTCTCTCAAGGCCATTGTCGTTGACTCTCGAATGATAAGCCGCTTGTACAGAGCCCCAAGCTCTGATACCACTTGTTGAAACTTGGATGGCTAGAGAGGGGGGGTGAATATAGCCAGACACCGAAAATCGCTTTCTTTTAAGAACTTCTGCACTTAGGATTAGTAGCACAGCGGAAGCAATACAACGTATAATAGCAAGAACAAAGTGCAGGAACTAAAGACAAATCAAAACGCTAATAAAGAGGATTTACAAGGTTCGGGGATAACTTGCCCCTACTCCTTGGCGTGCCCTTAAGGTGGGCGATCCCTTGATCATCGGCAGATCAAACCCCGGAAAATCCAGATAGAATGCAACCTCCTTCTTGGTGGAGTAACCTCTCCACAGTGTTTCAAGATGAATAAAGTATTAAGTACAAGAAACACAAGAAGAAGCCTTACTGAGCACTTAGAACCGCAAGAACATAAGCAAACTTCTCACCGAGCTCCACTCAGCACAGATCTCACGCAAGAACTCCCTTCTTCGTGTCTTCTCGCTGATGGACTCGCCAAGCTCCTTGTTTCTCTTCCAAGTGCTCAAGTATCACAAGGTTGCTCAAGATTCATAGTAGAATTGCTCAAGATATGAATCAGAGTAATCGCACGAGTAGAGCAAGAGATGTCGCAAGAAATCTCCAGCTCCTTCTCCACTACACAGCTTAACCAGCTTCCATCGCCAGGTCACACGCTCCTCTGCAGCAGCTCCCAGCTGCTCACCTGCAACAGCCAGCTACCCCTGACCTCCTCTGGACTCACTGAAACCCCTCCAGTCGAGCCCCAGGTCATCAGCTCCTCAGCTGTTGCAGCTCGTGCCAGAGAACGTTACAACCTACGGAAGCAAACGGATAAACCTGCTGTAGCGAAATACCCAGTTTGACTCTCCATGGATGGTCCCTGAGTCACCTGCACACTTAGCAGCTCATTAGGGCAGCAAATCAACAGAAGATCAAACATCAGAGGGCTCAGAACAAGTATCAGTAGTGTATCAGTAGGAATCAGAGTGCGATCAGACGCGATCAGAGCGTCTGACAGCGCGTTTGAATTAAAGTGATCGGTCACCGGACCAATCCAGGGCTCGTGGATCGGTCACCATATCAATCCACAGCTTTGCTAGGATTCCCAGCTTTCGCGGGCACACGGGCCTGATCGGTCACCAGACCGATCAGGCTGTGCCCTGATCGGTCACCAGACCGATCAGGAAGCTCTCCGACAGATCAGGCTCCAGCCTGATCGGTTATAAGATGGAGTCCGCGACACTTGATCGTTCACCAGAACGATCTGAATAGTATCTCTGATCGGTCACCAGACCGATCAGGAGCCAAGCAGTAAGGTTCCCAAAACCCACTGTATGCTCCCTGATCGGTCACCAGACCGATCAGGAGCCAAGTAGTAAGTGAACTGTTTGCTCCCTGATCGGTCACCAGACCGATCAGGAGTCGATCACTAGCCCAACAAGGTCACTGTGTGCTCCCTGATCGATCACCAGACCGATCAGTCATTGCTGGATCGGTCACCAGACCGATCCACGAGGGAACACCGTGCCAACTTCCCTGATCGGTCACCAGACTAATCCAGGCAAGGTCAAATCCACTCCAAGTCACGAGAACAAGCCTCCAGCCCTTCTCTGACTCGTGCTTGGTCCCTCGGACCAAGACTCCATGCCTAGTCTCACTCACCGGGACTTCAACCTAGCCATCCAAGCTAGGACCTAGCCCTCCAAGCCAGGATTTCGTCCAACCTAGCCCTCCAAGCTAAGACCTGGCCCTCCAAGCCAGGGTTTCATCACCTAACCCTCCGAGTTAGGAATTTTCACACCTAGCCCTCTAAGCAAGGACTTTTCCACACCTAACCCCCCAGGTTAGGAATTTCCACACCTAGCCCTCCAAGCTAGGATTTTCACATCTAGCCCTCCAAGCTAGGACTTTTTCCACACCTAACCCTCCAGGTTAGGAATTTTCACACCTAGCCCTCTAGGCTAGGACTTTCTCACACCTAACCCTCCAAGTTAGGATTTCATCCACCTAGCTTCTCAAGCTAGGACCTGACCCTCCAAGCCAGGCTTTCATTAACCCTAGTCCCACTAGGTATGCCTAGTCCACGATCAGGACTTAATCCCAATCATCTCATCAACCTAAACTAAAATCGGTGTCAACACCAAAACAACAATCAGGGTCAGTCTGCATCAACAGTCAGGACTTCGTGCCCAGTCCTCGACCAGGACTTCTTTGCCCGACTTCCGGTCAGGTCTTCTTGCCCAGTCCTTGACTAGGACTTCTTTGACTAGTATACCTAGGGATTCTTCCTGCACACTTAGTAAGCACATTAGAATACAATAACACCTTAACTCTTGAGCCCTTTGCCATTATCAAAACTCAGGCTCGACTTAGGTGCTGCCTGCACCAACAGAATTATCAATCTCATCAAGTGAAGTTGCACAATCAAGTGAAGGATCATCCACTTCATCAAGAGAAGAAGAAGAGGTCTCCACTTCAAGAATTGAGGGGGAGGAGAGACCCTCATCAATACCAGAGCAAGAAGAAGCTCCTACCTCCACCAAAACAAGAACAAAAGACCACATCATTTGCTTTGGGTGCAATGAAAAGGGACACTACAAGAATAAGTGTCCAAATGGTAAGAAAAAAGAGGTAAATCCTAAACTCATTTCAATTTCTTTTAAATCTAACATGGGTTGTAGGAATGGAGAAGCCCATGAGAAAAGAAAGAAAATTAGATGCTTCACATGTGGAGAGCTAGGGCACTATCATACCAAATGTCCAAGAAAAGGAGAGATCAAGAAATTGGGGCATTTGAGAAAATGGGAGAAAGAGGAAAAGAAGCTCACATCAAGGGGGAGCTCCAAGGGTAAGGGAGGTAATCTCTAAGTTTAAGCATGTTTCAAATTCATCCATGTATGCTAGAAATAATGAAAAATACTTGCTTGTGCATAATCATGGATTTAGGTATAACGATAGGAATAGGAATAACAAAGTTGATCAAAACCCTAGAAAGATCATGCATCATGAAGAATCCAAGACTTTTAGACCTAAGGATCAAGGCAAAAATCCCAAGGGGAGACATATGCCTAGGAAGATGGGTAGGTCTAGGGATGTCTAAGGTGGACATGTGGATTCTAGGGTCAAAAGCCTAGAAAGGGAAAATCAAGCTTTGAGGGCAAGACTTGATAAATTGGAGAAACCCCTAGGAAGATTCGTGGTTGGATCTAAGGGTTTAGATATGATGTTGGGTGGTCTAAAACGCAATAATGATAGATCGGGGTTGCGATACCGGTCTAAGGACTCCAAGGCCAATGGAAAGAAACATGCTAGGGTAGCATATGATTATGGCAAGGAGGGGAAGTCCAAAAATGGTAAGGAGTGTCATTTAAAAGGAAAAAGAAGGACATAACCAAGGACAAGGTGTCTAAGGTAAGAAGATTAAGTTTGTAGGCCAAGAGTCACCGGAGGTACACCGGTGTGGCCTAGTAGTTGTTGAGTCACCTAGGGAAGTGGCTAGGGCTAAGAGCTCAAGGGGGAGCTTTAGGAGCCTTTGGGATATATGGTGAATGGATCTCGGGAGGTGCTCTCCTAGAGGTCTAGATGGACCATGGAGTGTGCCAAAAGAATTGGAGACGGACTTGAGTCTCAATTCTTAGGTTTCGGTACGATGGTTTTGAGTTTCATGCGTAGAAATACGGCATTGGGGTCATAAAGCATGAGAATTGGTTTTTGATGAATAAATGTCATATAAATCAATGCTAAGGATGCATTGTGGTCTGGTATGGGCAGTAACATCAAGGGAAGACCAAAACTTGGACTTTAGGTCAAAATTCAATTGAACTTTTTAGTTAGTTTTGAGTTTTGTGTCAAACTTAGGAATGGTGATAAATACATTTTTGAATGTATTTTTTCCAAGTAGGTATGGGTACCACAAACTCCTCTACAAAATTTGGAAATTTTTAGAGATTTGTAGAATTTCTGTCGCATTTCTGAATTTGGATTTAGAAAGTTGAAATTGGGTTTTTCAGCGTGCCAGTCGACTGCCCCCAGGGGCAGTCGACTGGTCTGGGCTGAATTGGGTTTCAACAGGTGGAAAGTGTCCAAATGATGTAAAACAAGTGTATGGGGGGCTAGTACACTGTGTTTATGATCATTAGGGGTTAAAAGATCTAATAAGGGGGAAATTGTTGGAGTATTTTTGATGTTAGGCAAAGAGAGAGAAGTGTTGGGCTTAATTTGGGAAACTAAACACACCTTTGTAAGAAATCCTAAGTCTAGGGGGAGCTTAGGTGAAGGGGGAGCATTGTTGCTCCATTCTTGGCGTAAGGGGAACCTTGGAGAGGTTCTTAAAAAGTCTTTGTAAGTTCAATGTAGGGGGAGCCTTGGAAAGGCTCTTAAAAAGCCCCTTTTGGTAAAATTCCTAACTTGGGAAGGTTAGGTGTGGGATGCCTTGGGATAGGATCCATGATTGCATTGCATATGCATTGGCGGTGTAAGTCCAAGGTGGAGCCCTGGCAACGTAAGTCCAAATGGATGTTTAGCATTGTTATTGCTATTTCTTGCTATTTGTTTTCCATAACTTAAACGTATTGCCAAACATCAAAAAGGGGGAGATTGTTGGGGCAATCTATGGTCCAGAGTGACCATGTGTTTTGATGTTTGGGCAAAGAGTTTAAGTTAGGTTTACCCTTGTGTTTTGATGTGTGTATTGGAGTGTGCAGGTCTTGCAGGTTACACATATGGACTTAGCTGGACGACTTCATATACGGTGAAGGGTGACATGGAAACAAGCTGTGGGCTTGTGTGCGCACCTGAGGGACCATGGTATAGCAGGGACGATGAGCCGAGGGACACGGACTTCGAGGCATACGTGATGGATGGTATGGAGGCAAGCTGGAGGCTTGTTTGCGCATCTGAGGGACGAGGGTCGAAGACGAAGAGGGCGTGAAGGCAACAGTCAGGGCTGCTGGTGAAGAGTCAGCTGAGTCATGAAGGGACGAGAGCCGAGGGAAGAGGACTCCAAAGGGCAAGCCAAGGGAGTGAACTTGAAGGCACACGTGAAGGAGGGTCTTCGGAGTGAGGAGGAGTGTTTTTGTAAGCAGGGCAGTCGACTGAGAATGGACCAGTCGACTGCTAGCAGAAAAATCAAACTCACATAAACTCACAGAAGGTAGTCAACCCTAGACCAGTCGACTGCTCTGGGAGCAATCGACTGGTAGTGACTGGTGTTGTTGGCTGTAAATTCGAACGTTGAGCTGCAACGGTCGATTTTCAGTGGGACCAGTCGACTGCCCTAGGGGTAGTCGACTGGTAGGGTGTTTTCCAGCCTTGAGCTCTATTTAAAGAGGCTTAGTTTTGGCTGGGGATCTCTAGCGAATTTGGCTTTGGTTAAGAGCCAAATAGTAGTCTTTGTGCTCAGAGGTGTGCTTGGGATTGTGGCGAGATTTCTCCACCCACAAGGAGCTACACAAGCTAGCCTGAGGGCATCCGGGGAGTGATTCGCTGAAGGATCGAGGGATCATCCACCTTACATACTATCATGGAGTAGGAGCGTCATATCCGTACCACGTAAATAGGTTTGTGTTAGCATTGTCTGATTGTATTATTATTGTTTCCGCTTGCGCACGCTAACCTTGTAGGAAGAACAAAGCAAAAATTGCTATTCACCCCCCCCCCCCCCTCTAGCAAGACGTACATGATCTAACATATACTAGAGTCAACCCATCTCGTGGGGATATAGATCAGAGATCCTCAGTAAAACCCTCCATAGATAAGCTCTTACCACACGAGTTAGTGCAAGGTCATACAACCATATGCAAATACCTTCTGTATATGTTTGTCAAACATATAAAGTAAACATAACTCAATCAAGTGCAACAAGCAGAAACAAATGTAATGATGAATCATATGCATAGGATGCAATGTTATGTGTCACCCCCTAAAGCCAGTCAAGCTACTGTCATATGCCATTTGCAAACGACCGAGTGAGTAGGGCTGTGACAACTATACGCACTCTGCTGCCACTACTACAGAGTAGGCGAGTGGACAGAATGCAAACAGAGTACCACACTTCTACTCCAACCAAATGGGGGAGCACCGCTCTCATCCCCTAGTATTACCGAAACGATAAGGGATCCACCGAATAAATATCGCTCTGACTACCACACCCCTGAGTGGTTGAGCATGTCTTGACAGTGACAACTGCCCACACTCCGACAACCACTAATCCCTAAGTAGTTGAGTGGGCAAATCATGATATCACTATCGACTCGTCTCAACCACAAGAGAGCCAAGGGTTGATAATTATACAACAATGTAAGGATGGTGCATGACACTAATCAATGCAACACTTACCGGATCATCATCCATACCATAATATAACATGCATAGGTCTGAATCATGTATCATAACCTAACCATTACGCAACTAGATATACAGGTAAAAGTATAACTAGTGGTAAACTCAATGTCAGGTATAATATGATACACAACCAATCCTAAGCACATGCTCATACATGTGTACTATACATAGTAAGAGTATCAAAGTGAGACTATATAGATATAAATATGATCATCATAAGTCCAAGCAGCTAAGTATCAAGTGGGATAATCAAAAGCAGATAAAAGGTAATAACCTACTGCTATCATAACAATAAGTCATGCATACAATAACAGAACTAAGGAGACAAGTCAGAGGTACCCACCTCAATGGAGAAGCCCGTAATGCAGAGAACCCCGTCCAATATTCGTAATGAATCAATATTTTGTATCAAAGAACATAGTTTAGTTGTCATGTCATATGATTCTAACCAAACTAAATGCCAAATCGTATTAGGATTAACCCTATTATCAAAGTTAAGTTTAATCCCTTACTTCATTCGTCACTCGTAATTTAACTAGAGTGAGCAAAACATCTCATGGAGCTAAACCCAACCCTAATTCAGGATCATAATACTCCGATGTCCGACATTAACCCTAAAGCTATAGTTAGCTCACGGTATCATCACATCTTAATCAAATACCAAATCAAAACTGAAACCCAATTAAACTCCAACCAAGATCTAACCCATCCAAGAGCAAGGTTGTTGTTTGATTCAAAACAACAAGCTCACTAATCCAAACACTATCTCTCACTAAATTTAACACCTAATTACAATAGATCAAGGTAAGGTTTTACAACAAAATACCCTAACACGATCAACACTAAATCAAGCTCTCACAACGGAATCCTCATCTCCCAGAAATAGAACAACATAATGAAGCTCACAGCATAGAGACATCTACATCAAAAACTGATCATCAACTCCAAGCACAACTCACAACATGAACCCCAAAATAGAACAACCATCCTAGCTTCAAACAACAGAACATCCACATCAAGGAAACTGAGCAATCACCAACAGAAGTTCATCACAAATCTAACTCCAAACTATAACTCAAATGGAAACAAGCTAACCAACTAATCATCCCACACATGGAGCTCACGGCAAAATTGACAACCCAAAGGAAAACTAATTTCCAATACAGATCCAATTCGAAATAGTCCTCAAACTCCAAGAAACCTAAATCATAGAAGCAAATCTCGAATAGATTGGTGTTAAGAATACCAAATTCGAATAGAACAAGTTGCAATTACAACAACATCTCAACTGTAATGAAGCTTACTAATAGTGTGCCTACACTGTCCTACTTGGATCTGATGAAATCAGTGACCCAAGGAGGACAGCTACTAGGATTCCCACCCCCCCCCCCCCCCCCCCCCTACCCCTCTGATGATCTCTTCCTGAACCCACTCCAATTCTCGACGTGCACACCAGATTGGTGAAGAGATTAGCCCTAGATCGAGTCCATCAGATGTGTCAATGGAAACCACAAACAAATCCAAAGAAGCCAGAGAAATAGTGGATAGGAGAAAGGCAAAAAAAATGATAGCTTACCGAAGTGAAGACTCGTACAGCAGAAATCAACGACAAGGGTAGAGACGTTGTCGTCGGCTAGCCTAGAAGCGACGACGAAGAGGACCCTAAGATCCGTCGAGCTCGGGTGGATAGGAGGAGGAAGACCTATCAGGAGAAGGAGATCAGCGAGTGGCTTTGGCTCTTCGATCGGGCAAAGGAGGTTGTCGGGCGGAGAAAACAGTGATGGAGACAACCTTATCACTGCATTTGGAAACGTTTCATGAGATAGAAATGAATTGAATTCCATTAGTAATTGAATTCTATGACAATTTGAATTAAAATTTTATATTTGGAATGAGTCGGTAAACAAATGAATGGAATTCAATTCTTTTGATTGGAATGAGTCTAAAAATGAATAAATTTGATTATTTTTATTTTTTTACCTTTCATTGATAGGTTAGGAACAAAATATTATATTTATATAAGGTTATTTTAATATTTTCATTTATTAAAATTTAATTCCCACACCAAATCATATCCATTTGGGTCTGATTTCAATTACTTAGTTTTCTTAGATTTTAATATCCATGAGAATTCAATTCCTTCACTTAAGTTGCTTCCAAACCATGAAATTCAATTCAATTCCTTGATAGAATTGAATTCCATGGGTTTTCAAATGTAGTGTATAGGGCATTTTAGCTTTTTATTATCCCTTTAAATTGGCCCTAAACACATTTACCCCCTTTAGTTAGGCTTTAAGCACTTAAACCCTCCAAATTGTGAAACTTAACCCAACTCAAAACTCGTGTGAAACTTAACCCAACTCAAAACTCATTAACCATACGAAACCCTAAAATTGGTTTCGTTCGTATCTCTGAAAAATTTATTATTTTTCCCTGAAATAAATTCCATCTGGTTATTTTCCCCCAAACAGTAAGGTTTATTTGCCATATTTAACAATTCAACTCTTTATTTTATTATACATTTCTAAGCACGTTAAAAATTTTGATTGCACGTTGGAAAGAAGATCATATTATGAAGTGTGGATGAGATTTTAAGTTAAGATAACAATAAGACATTGTAAGGGGCCCTGAAAATCGATTCAAGCCATCAAAATATCATATACGACACTAGTAACAAGGGTTCGATTCCCACACAATGCGGATTTGCGACAATTGAATTCTTGATGATGCATGAGTGTTACGTCAGGAGTTATTATGCTTCCTAGATTTATTTAATCAGAAAAAAATCATTAAAAAAAGATAAAAGAAGGGAAAAAGAAAAAAAAATCTATAGGGATGGGAAGGAGAAGGGGAAAAAGGGAAAAAATTAAAACAAAAACAGACAACCATAGTCGTGCATGACCTAACGAGATTGCCTCGTGAGGCGAAGAAAAAAAAGGAAGACAAAAACAAAAAAATAGAGAACCACAACCATGTGCGACCCAGCGAGATCGCCATGTGAGGCCGCCACTTGCGGTCATGAGAGGACTTTCAAAAGGACAAAAGTCCTTCCACTAAATTTGGATGAAACAAAATAAAAATAATAAAAAATGATCCGGTCGAGTAAGTTTTTGGAGTCGATTAGGAGCCCGGTCGGATTGGGTCTGGGTCAGACGAAATGGGTCGGGTTCAGTATCGGATTAGTGCGCTAGATACTGATCTGGCTAAAAGGATCAGGATTCGAAGCAACTTGAGACGGGGCCCAATCAGTGGCACCCGAGCAGACGTTCCCCGCCGAGAACTTTAGCGGTCGGGGATCATCGGTCGGGAAAGTTTGGTCGGGATAAAACAGAAGTGTTTTGTCATATCTCTTCATGAGTGTTCGGTAAGCAATAGGTCTTCCAGGCGGGGTCTCCCGGCCAGAGTGGCCGACCCAGAGTGCCAGGGTGGCCGACCCAGAGTGATAAGGTGGCCGACCCAGAGTGGTCGACCCAGAGTGACAGGGTGGCCGACCCAGAGTGGCCGACCCAGAGTGATAGAGTGGCCAACCCATAGTGCCAGGGTGGCCGACCCAGAGTGCCAGGGTGGCCGACCCAGAGTGACAGGGTGGCCGACCCAGAGTGGCTGACCCAGAGAGCCAGGGTGGCCGACCCAGAGTGCTAGGGTGGCCGACCCAGAGAGCCAGGGTGGTCGACCTAGAGAGCCTGGGTGGTCGACGCAGAGTGACAGGGTGGCCGACCCAGGGTGGCCAACCTAGAGGGCCAGGGTGGCCGACCCAGAGTGGTCGACCAAGAGTGGCCAGAGTGACAGGGTGGCAGACCCAGAGTAACAGGGTGGCCGACCCAGAGTGGTCGACCCAGAGTGACAGAGTGGCTAACCCAGAGTGGCCGACCCAGAAAAAAGGGTGGCCGACCCAGAGTGCCAGGGTGGCCGACCCAGAGTGGCCGACCCAGAGAGCCAGGGTGGCCGACCCAGAGTGACAGGGTGGCCGACCCAGGGTGGCCGACCCAGAGTGACAGGGTGGCCGACCCAGAGAGCCAGTGTGGCCGACCCAGAGTGGACGACCCAGAGTGACAGGGTGGCCGACCTAGGGTGGCCGACCCAGAGTGACAGGGTGGCCGACCCAGAGTGACAGAGTGGTCGACCCAGGGTGACAGGGTGGCCGACCCAGAGTGACAGGGTAGCCGACCCAGAGTGGCCGACCCAGAGTGAGTGACAGAGTGACATGGCGGCCGACCTAGAGTGACAGAGTGGCCGACCCAGGGTAATAGACCCAGGGTAGCCGACCCAGAGTGAGTGAAGGGTCGCAGCAGCAGTAAAGATCATCCGAATCTCCCCATTGTCAGAAGAGGACTTTTGACATAATCATGACCTGACAGAGCCGCCAACATTAATGGGGGTCAGAGGGGACAACCTAGACAGACTGGCAGACGGCTGTGGCAGTCTCACAGAGCAGCTAAGGCTGCCATTAGTTCAGTCTGCCAACTGACCATTCCTTAATGAGACATGACAGTTCTGACAAGGCAGAGAGCTTCCCCTCCCTTATATAAACCCCCCTTGGGGCTCCAAAGAGGGGATTGCTGTCATTTGCAACCATCACCACCATCTTGTGAGCCCCATTTTGGTCCGAGCCGAGTGACTTGAGCCTGAGTCCGACCCCCCCCCCCCCCCGCGCTACAGTAGACCAGGTCATCTTGGTCAGGCCGAGTCATCCGAGTGAGAGCCGGCCTTCGCTTGTCGACAGGATCAAATTTGGCGCCGTCTGTGGGAATCTGCCTGATCGAAAGCTGAAGATGAGTGACTCCAATTGGGTGACCGTGATGCTCTCACAGGAAGACCTTGATCTGCTGGTAGTCGCTAAAGCTCAGAAATTGGCAGCAGAGCAGATGACTGTCGCTCGCCCGACTCAGGAGGGTCCTTCCGAGCCTGCAGCTCACATTGGCACAGAAGGTGAAGCTCACCCGGGCAGTAGTCCCTACTTCCCTCAAGTGCTCTTTGGCCCGACTGAGGGTGCGGGACAGTCCGATCCTCAAGAAGTCCCTTCCAGCCAAGCAAGACTTAACAAAGGGAAGGCCAAGATTATCCAGGCTCTGGCTGAGCGCACTGGATTCCCTTTCCCAAGTCATGTTCTACAAGAGCCAGTCCCCAAGAATTTCCGGCTCTTGTCCATTCTGGAATATGAAGGAGCTACAGATCCAAAGGGATACCTGATGAAGTTTAAGAATGCAGCTTTGCTGAATCAATACACGGATAATATCAAGTGTCGAGCGTTCCTGACCACCCTGACAGGGCCCGCTCAGCATTGGTTCGACAGACTCCTGGAGGGGTCTGCTCCTCAGACTCAAAAGGAGAAGCACCAACCGTATATAGACTCTTCCTTCCATTATAAGCTGGCAGTCGCATTCCCAAAGCGTTATCCTTGCCCAACTTGACAAGATCGGAGATAATGTTCCTATTGGCGACTCTAGATACTAACTCCGGCGATATGCTCACATCATAGTGGAAAAGAGTCAAAGCAGTCGAGGAGGTGAGCAAGCTAAAGCCTCAAGGGGGAGAACCCTTCCTGATGATCAAGGGGTTGGGGTCAGGAGCCTGTTATTTGTAAGATGCTCAAGGAAAGAAGCTAAGAAGGTCGTGGAGTGCAACACACTTAAAATTGTATCGTGAGGAAAGTTGAGTTGAGTGACCATTATAATTGTAACACGTGAACATGATAGTGAAACTCATGGCACCTGAAAGGCAGCTCTTGCAGGTTATAAGTGGGCGTGCTACCACGCACCCACCGGACTCGGCGCCGGCCGGGCGTGGCGCTCCACGTTCGGTCGGGCCCGATCGGGCGTGGCGTTCCATGTTTGGCAGGGTAAGTCAGACGGTGTCCAGACTCTTGCTAAGGCAAGTTATAAGTGGGCATGCTCCCACGCACCCACCGGACTCGGCGCCGATCGGGCGTGGTGTTCCACGTTCGTTCGGGCCCGGTCGGGCGTGGCGTTCCATGTTCGGCAGGGTATTGTGAGAGAAGTGTCCTAAGGCAATCGCCTTATGAATGTAATCATTTATTTTAATAAATGAATATTCACTATTTGAGTATACATGTTTGTATAATTGATTGAGATCTTAAACTCATTTACTGAATGTCCGCAATACAATTCACAGCATGAGAGAATTTGTGATGAATTCACAACTAGTGATTATCTCTACATGTGCAATTCTGAAGTATTGAAATTGTCCCTAGTCGATGAATTGATAAAAACGGGCACTATCAATTCTGTTGAGACTAGATTGGGTTATTCTCTAATCAGTTGATTCTCACTGGCTGGTGACATTGGGATGTCCGGAGATAAACATGAATGCTAGTTAAGGGAACTAGTTCATTGGAGTGACTGGCTGTAAAACTTCATATGGTAGTCTACATATAGACATGTCAATGAAGTTTTTACTGCAGCTTAAGTGCGATGTTCCTTTGACTTGCGGTGTTCAAGTCATCTTGGTCATAAAGACTTATACTTTGACATCTTAAGCAAGCATCTCCAAGGAGGTGTGGACCCAGGATGATTGGGTATAAGCCGAAGTGCCCGAAGATGTTTGAACAGCCTACAAAGGATTCACCACTCCTTGCGAGGAGATGTATACCCAAGGCCTATCGTCGGATTGTTACTCGAAGCCTCTGGCCAGAGCATGACATGTTCAGAGTATGAATCTCTTAAAGACATGAGAGTAATTAGAATCCGTTGGACGAGAAAGACATTACTTGGGCTAGGTGTGACGTAGTCAGCCTAGTGGGGACTGACACACATAGACCATGTCTTGAACCAAGTGGGTATAAGATGGTGAAGGGAATGAGGCACGATTCATTAGAGCTACTGAAGGATTTCAGAATAATTTTTGAGGTCAACCGTTGATCTTTCGATTAATTGGGGATTATGATGTACTACTAGGTGCCACTCATGATCGTTCTATAATTGATGAATTATAGACGGCCAACATAAATCTAAAGCCTATTTAGTCACACGCACTACGAGTAATCCGAGGGATTTAAAACGAGTTGAAAATTGGATTTTCCGATCAAGAGAGATAAGTCGAATCTGAATTTTTCAGAGACGCATCGGAAGCATAAAATGGCTAAGTCTTTTGAAGACTTATTGAACGAATTAAATGAGTTTAATTCGTGAAGTCGGGGCTTGGGTTTGGCCGGCCAAATTAAAAGGGGGAGAACCGAATTTTTTGGTTCAAATTATAAAATAAACCGCACGTGGTTTGTTTTATAAAATTATGGATAAAGAAATTTATATAAAGAAATTTATATAAAGAAATTTATATAAACAGATTTACTTTTCATGGAAATTAAAATAAACCTTGGATTGGTTTATTTTATTTTATAAAATCGATAACGGATTGATTTACCATGATAAAGAAATTTATATAAAGAAATTTATAGAAATTTATTCTTTTTATGAAAATTAAAATGAACCATGGATTGGTTTATTTTATTTTATAAAATAAATTATGAATTGATTTTCCATGATAAGAAAAAAATTTATATAATAAATTTCTTGTAAAATTTTATTCCATAATAAAAGGGGAGACATGGTTGTTTTTATTATAAATTAAGTTATAATAAAAACTTGGCATAACGGAATAATTCATAGAAAATTTATAAGATAAATTTCTTATGAAAAATTTATTCCGTTAAAAGGAAACTTGGCGATAAAGAGGCCACTATATAAAGGTGCAAAGGCAAGGCTTGGAAATTAATCCAAGAGATCAAGGATTCTTGCCTAGCCTCTCTCCCTCTCCTTCTCTCCCTCTCCCTCTTCTAGTGCCGCCAGCCCTCGAGCCCTCCCCCTTTGCCGTGAGCTTCCACCACCAAGAAGAAGCCGAAGAAGAAGAAGAAGCGGGCGCGACTCCTTCCTTCCTCCTGGAATCTTGATTTCGTTCTTCGTTTGGTGGTTAGTTTTTCATCTCTCTCTTGGTATTCTTGTCGTGCCTTTGGAGAATCTAGTAGTTCTTGTCGGCACGAAACTCGTGGCTTTGCGAAGTCATCCTGAAGAAAACTCAGCGTGGACGCGAATAGAGGCGGAGCTTCCAAGGGACGCTACGGTTGGATCTCGTCCCTTCCTTCGAGTTACGCGAGGTAACAAGTAAATTAGTTTACATTTCTGCAAAATTTAAAATATATGATCATGTCTACACAACATAAGGTTGCATGCTTAGATGTGTGATTAAATAATTTGAGAAATTATTTATCCTAAACCTTCCGCTGCACGTAATTAATTTTAAAATTATGAACCCGTATCCATGTCAACATGCACCCGGTCCCAACAGTGGTATCAGAGCCGGTTAGTGTTCGACATAATCATATAATTGTTTTGCGAAAAACTTTGTCATGATCTCAATTTTGGAAAATTTTCCAATTATGGAAACTTTCCAATTATGATAAATTTTAGATTTAGGAATTTCAAAGTTTGGAAATCCTCATGAAATTTCGCAAACTTTTGAAATATCCTAGTTTCTGAAATTTTATGATAATTGTGAAAACTTCCCATTTTTGGAAACTTTCAAATTTTAGAAATTTCCTATTTTAGAAATTTTCCAATTTTGGAAATATGTAAGTTTTCTTTGTACCAGAAACTTACAATTATTCTGAAAACCTATTATGAAATCTCGCAATTTTGGGCAATTTCTTTCAAAAAAGTCTAGACAAATTTATGGATTATTAATTGACAATTAAATTCGAATTGGTTTTAAATTATTAACAAAATTCTTTATTTTGGATTTAGCCTCGGGGAGCCGTCCAATTTAAAGTTAGTTGTTGTAATTTAATTTCCTATTTTGAATAAAATTGTCATGTTTAATTTGGTTACGTCTCGCGGAGTGACGGACCCAAAATACTAGATTAAATTGTCATGAAATGTGGGTCCAATCAGAATTTAAATATGAATGAAGCCGGAAACCCTTTTTGCAATCAAAATCTGAAAATGTAGCAAAGGGGCCACAGGTCGTATTTTTCTCGGGGCTAGTTGTCGTGTTTGATTCGAACTTGTATTTATGTATCGTTTGTGTTTTTGGGTTCGAACAAGTAATTGGATTTTGGGTTGTAATTGAAAATGAAATTGCAATGGAAAATTAAGAACCTTGATCTAATGAACTAAACAAGAAGTTGGCACTAAAAAAAACTCAACTAATGATAAACCAAATCAAACAAAGTACTTAACCGAATTGGAAAACAAATCTAAATTCAATTGCAAACAAACACTAAGCTGAGATATAGAGGTAGTAATGGCAATTTTCGGAAACAAACAATTTAAGACAAATCAATGCAAAAGAAATTCGGAATTTACACAAGCAACAAATATCAACTTAGCATGCAATGTTTTTGGAAGCCAATTACTACCAACAAAATTCAGAATTGAGTGAGTACAAACTTATTGATTTCAAACACCATCTTATGCCACAAAAAACAAGTTAAATTCTATGCAAATAGATCCAAGGCAGTTGGCACGCAAGAGAGGACTTCTTGTGCCAAAAATTAACACCAAACTTAAGAAATTAGTAAACTTGCAGCTCAAATTTTAAAACTGATTGGTTCGATTGGGAAACTAGGGTATTAGGAAAGGACTAAGCAAGATTCAATAAAGGAATTGAAAGCTAAATCAGAACTTGAGAAACAAAGAAAATTCAGAGATGAGAAATGCAGAAATTCAGACTTTATGTTCAGAAATTCAGCACAAGGCTTGGGCGCAAAACACAAACAACTAATATTGATTTCACTGATTGAAATGCCAGAAAACTAAGCTGAAAAACCTATTGTTTACTTAGTAAGAATTCAGAGAATTTGCAGCTGGGAATTATAGAAAACTGGTTGAGTTTTTTCAGAAATGAAAGGAATACAGCTATTTAGTTGGCACGCCACAAATGGATTGCAAAGAACTACAATTAAGTGCTATGTTAACTAACACACTATCTATCTAATACTAAAGCAGAGATTAACAACTGAACAGCTCGAAAAAATTCAGAAAGCAAGTAATCTGAGACAAACTCAGAAACTGAAAGGAAATGCAGAAATGAAATGGCACGCAAGCTGGGAATTGGCACGCAGCAGTTTAAGCTACAATTAAACTGGAATTTAACTCAATCTATCACTAAACAAGTTCCTAACTTGCTGAACTTGAAGATTAAAAACCTAATGAAACTAAACAATTCAGAATTACCCACTAAGACAGCTGATAACTGAAAGCCTAGAACAGAATTGTTCTAAAACGAAAATTACAGCTAAACAAATGAAAATTAAGTATCTAAGCTACTCCTCAACCCTTCTCCAACTCAAGAACTCCTTGGTCGTCAATCAAGAGTGAACTTCGGACCCGCAAGCTCAACAAATCAGTGAAGAACTGTCTCTGCAAATGATTCAAAGCAAATCCTGCTCAAGCTGAAATTTGCCTCCGAATTCTTCAAACTAGCTGTGGTGGCTTGCGATTGGGATTAGGGAATGACCGAAACCTCCCAGGGAACCCCTCTGGATGGCTCGGATGCAGTGGCAATGGTGCACAGCTGAGCTCGCTAAAATCGGATAGCAAAACTGCCGAGACCTCACGCAACTTTGCTATTGAGCAAAAATCAAATCTGAAACCTCACTGAGATTCTCTTCACTAACCTAGCCCTTGCTTGATGATGGATTGAGGGATCACGCCTTCGATTGGATGAAAAAACGGAAGAACACGATGAAGAACTGAAGAACTCTACTATTGCGGCGAAGACGCGATGAAGGGAAGAAGCTGCGCGTTTCTGATTAAATAGGAACCAATGGACGGTCCAGATTTAATTGAGAAAATCCAACGGCTGATCTTGCTCTGATTTGAGCCAAACTTTGATGATGATGATCTGGGGTCAGGATCTGCCTCGTGGTAGCTCAGATCCTCCAGATTTGTAACAGATGGTCCAGATCAACTTAGTCTTTGAATGGACGATATAGAGCCCTCCGAGCTTGATCCAACGGTTGAATGAGCTCTGATTGGGATGAAACCTTCAGATCTTGATCAGAATGCTTGATCAACCCTAACCCTAGCTCGGATTGCTTCAGATGGTCCCGGATGGCTCAGATCTAGCCGCTCTTGAATCGGATGGCCCGGATTTAATCCTAATCTTGATAACTCGATCCGGGTCACTTCCGACTCGAGTTTGACCCAATATGCCCTAAGTCCTTGAACCTTTGATGCCTACAAAAATTGATCCAAAATTTAGTGGTCAAATAATCCAAATATGTGTAAATTTGTAATTAAGTCCAAAATAAGAGTAAGTTCTAAAACCTAGGGCAATTTCGCAATTAAGCAATAAAAACATAGGTCAAACATGGATTTTAACAATTAAAATAATTAATAAAATGGTACTTATCAACTCCCCCACACTTAACCTTGAGCGTCTCGCGAAAACACTAAATATGTATCCCTTAGGTTTTCTAAAGCATAATTAGAAGCAAATGAAAAGAAATTACCTAAGGCTGTCAATTCTCATAAATCTAAGCTCTATGGATTAGTATCTTGTCCTTAAATCAACAACTTAGTCTTTTCATCCATCATGAGTCATTGAGATGAATTTAACTCACTAGCCTTTCAAAGAAAATTTTGGTGGCTCTCTCCTTAAATTCTAAGTTAATGATAAAAGTGGAGCTCACTCAAACACACATGCTTCTTGCACTACCATAGGCTTGCTTATTATCTACTCTCCACCATTAATCATGAATAGGATCAACATCTACAAAAACAAGTGAAAACATGGCAAATGGTAAGAAATGGAGTAAAAGTCAAGAAAATGGAAAAATGGATAAAGTGGAAGACTTGAGTGCTCAAGTATGTTTCCAATATGCTTTGCCCCTCTTGTCAGTCCTCTAGTGATATCAAAAAATGTGGTGGAATTAATCTTGAACAATGACTTCGACTTGGATGAATAAAACCCTATTGATCTCAATGTGCCAACTTCCACCTTGCGTGCCAAATTTCTTTCTCTATCTTCTTTCCCGATTTTTCCTCTTTCTTGTAAAGTCAGAAATGAAATGAAATAAAGCTTGGACTCGGATGAGAAAAACCAATCAGTTGGTTCACTTGCTTCATGGTGCCAAACTTCCAATTTTTGTTCCATCTTGTTTTTGTTTCTCTTTTTCTTCTAAATCTGTTTGTGTTTGCAGCCATTTCTTCTACTCAGCCCTTCTTCTTTTTGTTCAGGCTTCCATTACAATTCAGCTTTGAAACTTCTGTTATGAACTGGAGACCTTAAATGGAGCCAAGTAGAGGAACTCACAGATTTTTTACCCAAACTATTTTTTTTCTGCTCTCAAACCTATTGATGGAGTCAAACTTCATTTGGAACAATTCGGACCAGCTAGTATCAGAGTTCATATCAACAAAACTTGAGACATCCAATAACACTTAGGGACAAAAATTTGATATTCCAAATATTACCTTCTCTAACTCTTGCAACCCCCTTTTGATACACTCACTTCAAGTTGGCACCAATCTTCAATTTGCTTTTTTTTTCTGTTTCTAATTCTAGCTCACGACATTTTCATTGCAAAATCAATAATCTGGTTTCTCAAACAATTAACATCAAGAGTGCTTGCATCAAATGATAGTGGAAGCCTTAAGTGTTCCACTCAAAAATTCAAATCAGCACATTAAATTCAGCCCTTTACTTCACTGCATTTTCAGTTTCTAATCGCCAGAATTACTACTAGCTGTTATTTTAATCCTTGATAGCATCTTTGCATTGGTTTCAATTCCCGAACAGTCCTAATCAGTTCAGCTGCATGTAAGCTGCGGATCGGTCCAGAAAAAAAAAATTTCCTTTTCTTCCTCTGTTTGGGTACAGATTTCTGTATTTGCTTCAACTTCTCTGCATTTGTTTCATTTCTGCCCAGCTCAGATTTTGTTCAGCTCTTTTGAAATCTGTACAGCTGCATTTCATATTGTTTCTGCTGCAACCATTCCATTCCAGCACAAATTTTGCTTGTATCATTCATCAGCTCCAAGATTCAGCACTCGGAAACAACTTCAACCCAGCACTGCCTTTCCTTGATCCAGAATTGACTTGAGAAGCTGCTTGGTACAGCTGTAGTCCATCTTGATACAAAGACAATTCACTCACTAACCTGCACAAAATTCTCTGTTTGGCACAACAATCTGAATTGGATCAGATTCGGTTAACTGCAATTCAGCCGAATTCAACTCATAGTAGTTGCCATTTAGTTCAAGTTCCAATCTAAGTCATTCCTAATCAAATCAGCTTCATACTCACTTGTTGCCTTCACCAATTCCTGCTTAAATTTGTGATTTGCTCAGCTGCAGTTCCAAATCATTCCAGCTGCTCTTCAATTACCAAACTGCACAGAAACTGCTTCAGTTGCATTTTCAACTCAACTCTTCAACATTTTTGATCTCCAAACTTTCTGCTAACTGGTGAAGAGTTCTGTTCTTACTCCTTGTCTGTACCCTTGCATTTGTTTCAATTTCTGAACAGTTCAGTTCGTATCATATTCAGCTCACTTCTTTCCATTTTCTGCACAACTTGTTTTTGACTCAACTTGCTGCACAGAATTCATATTTTTCTCAGCTTCAACTCAGAAATTGACAAGGTTTTGCTGATCTTGACTTCCCAACTCAGACCTCCCAATTCCTGATCCACATTATTTCTGATCCAAAGTGGCAGATTTTTTTTCTTTGTAATGGCACCAAATTTTTCTTTGTTGGTGTGCCATTTTTCTCCTCATGGCAGATTTTTTTTTCTCTTTCTTTTTTTTTCTTTTTCCGTGTGGGTCTTCAAAGAATGATGAGAATTCTAAATGCCTCAATTGCTTCCATACTCAACCACTCCTTGGAATTCAACTCATTCAAAATGTAATTGTTTCCATCCTTCCATTGCAAGAAATTTTTTTTTCTTGTTTCCTTGATATAAAATTTTTCCAAAACACTAATCACTCCCCCACACTTAAATCTTTGTCTGTCTCGGGCAAAATAGCATTAAGAAACATTCCAAACAACAAGCCCATAGAAAAATTGGGGTAAAGAGTAGGAAAATAGAAGGAAAAAAAATTGAAAAGAGTATGTATCAAGTATGATCATTGCTAAGAATAACATGGAAAAGGGAAACAATTTGATTAGTCTTCATAGATGTGATCCAATCATTGAAATATAGTTTTGAAAGAACCTAAGCAAGTTCTAGAGTACAATAACATATGTGTGTCACAAATATAAGGCTAATTCTCACTAGGCAAAAATAATTCATCTCAAGTCATCAATTAAGAATTTAAAACTAAGTAGTACTCAAGCATCCAAGATTTCATCCATTAGCTCAAACCCTAAGTTTTGACAACCAAATTTAATTTATTTTCAAAAGACTTTAAAATGCTATGGAGATAACCTAGAGGGATACTTTTATTTCTACTCATGCAAGAAACAAATTTCCAAGAGAACTAACATGCATTTATTGACAAGGGCTCAATTTAAAAGAAAATTCTACTTCTAGAAAGCATGAAAATGAAAAATACAATAAAAGAAAATACAAGAAAGAAAAATCTTCCCTTTATTTCTGGTGGGCGGAGTCTATCCAGAAGGAGCCTCCATCATGGTAGTGGAGGAACATGAGTGGCTGGGAGAATTAGGACTCCCCCACACTTGAACTTTGCGAAAATATGCTCCGGTGGCCGAAGGCGATTTAGGTTCAAAATCCATTGAAGGAATGGAGTGCTATGAATTAGAGTAAAATCAACTCCTCCTTCTTTATGCCTTTCAGAAGTCCTTCCAGGAGGCTGGAGTCTGTTCAGATGGAGCACCCACTCCTGAAGTCTTCTGGACCCTGTAAAACAATGTAATACCTTTCTCAAGCGTGCAGGGTCAGAAAGAAATAAAATAATATCAGTCTCTGCATGAAATGTATCCAAAACTGCATCATATCCAATTATATCAATTCTTGGTGCCTCAATAAATTTTTCACAATTATTTTCTACAAAAAATGCATCCTGAAATTTATCATAAATAATAAAATCAATCCTTGGCACTTCAATAGAAATTTCACAATTATTTTCTACCAAGGATGTATCAAGCAATGTATCACAGCCTATAAAATCAATCTCAGGTGCCTCAATGAATTTTTCAAAATTATTTCCAGCATAAGATATGTCAAAAGACTCATCACAATAATCAACAATACTAGACACTTCTAAAAAAATTTCACACTCAACATTGGCATCTACTGTAGCACAACATGCTTCATTTTCAGCAAATTCAACACTAGGTACCTCTAGGGATTTTTCACAATTAAATTCTACAAGAGATGCATCCCTAGGTGTATTAAAACAATAAAATCAG
>JAGFNQ010000138.1:0-103832 GCA_024364735.1 Boesenbergia rotunda
ATGTTGATGTGCCAAGTCGCTGGTGCCACAACCATCCTTCTTCTTCTTTAGATATGAGACACTTAGGAAAATTGTTAGAAGCATAAGCAAGATTAAGATAATAAAGATTAGCCTCTCTATATCCTTCTAGCATAACATTTTCGGAACCGTTTGTTTAATTAGACACTTTCATGCATGAAACTCAACCCATAATCCCGCATCACAAAGTTGACTCACACTAAGTAATTAAACTCCATATCTTTGATTAAAAGAACTTTATGGATAGTGATTGTAGGAGATACCTCAATGTTGTCCCTACCAATTATTTTGAGTTTCCCACTATTTCGAATGACACAGTGTTAGTGATATGAGAGAAGTGTCCTAAGGCAATCGCCTTATGATTGTAATCATTTATTTTAATAAATGAATATTCACTATTTGAGTATACATGTTTGTGTATTTGATTGAGATCTTAAACTCATTTACTGAATGTCGCAATACAATTCACAGCATGAGAGAATTTGTGATGAATTCACAACTAGTGATTATCTCTACATGTGCAATTGTGAAGTATTGAAATTGTCCCTAGTCGATGAATTGATAAATACGGACACTATCAATTCTGTTGAGACTAGCATGGGTTATTCTCTAATCAGCTGATTCTCACTGGCTGGTGACATTGAGATGTCCGGAGATAAACATGAATGCTAGTTAAGGGAACTAGTTCATTGGAGTGACTGGCTGTAAAACTTCATATGGTAGTCTACATATAGATATGTCAGTGAAGTTCTTACTGCAGCTTAAGTGCGATGTTCTTTGACTTGCGGTGTTCAAGTCATCTTGGTCATGGAGACTTATACTTTGACATCTTAAGCAAGCATCTCCAAGGAGGTGTGGACCCAGGATGATTGGGTATAAGCCGAAGTGCCCGAAGATGTTTGAACAGCCTACAAAGGATTCACCACTCCTTGCGAGGAGATGTATACCCGAGGCCTATCGTCGGATTGTTACTCGAAGCCTCTGGCCAGAGCATGACATGTTCAGAGTATGAATCTCTTAAATACATGAGAGTAATTAGAATCCGTAGGAGAGAAAACGTTACTTGGGCTAGGTGTGACGTAGTCAGCCTAGTGGGGACTGACACACATAGACCATGTCCTGAACCAAGTGGGTATAAGATGGTGAAGGGAATGGGCACGATTCATTATAGCTGCTGAAGGGTTTCAGAATTGTTTCTGAGGTCAACCGTTGATCTTTCGATTAATTGGGGATCATGATGTACTACTAGGTGCCACTCATGATCGTTCTATAATTGATTAATTATAGACGGCCAACATAAATCGAAAGCCTATTTAGTCACACGCACTACGAGTAATCCGAGGGATTTAAAACGAGTTGAAAATTAGATTTTCCAATCAAGAGAGATTAGGTTTGGTTGAGCCAAACGATAAGTCGAATCTGAATTTTTCAGAGACGCATCGGAAGCGTAAAATGGCTAAGTCTTTTGAAGACTTAATAGATGAATTAAATAAGTTTAATTCATTGGGGCGTGGCTTGGATGGGCCGGCCAAAGAGGGCCTCCATCCTCTTTGCTTGGCCGGCCACAACAAAGGGAGAGAACCAAGTTTTTGGATCAATTTATAAAATAAACCAAGTGTGGTTTGTTTTATAATAAACCAAGGTTTGGTTTATTTCTTCATGGAAATTAAAATGAACCATGGATTGGTTTATTTTATAAAATCAATCATGGATTGATTTACCATGATAAGGAAATTTATTCCATAGAGAGAAGAGACTTGATTGATTTTTATCATGAATTAAAATATGATTTTAACCATGATATAAAATCAAACTTGGCATGATGGAATAAGTTATTCCATATTTGAGAGGCTTGATGGTTGAGAGGCTACTATATAAAGGACCCAAGGCAAGGCTTGAAAAATAATCGAAAGATGAAGCATAGGCTCTCTCCCTCTTTCTCTCCTTCTCTTCTCCCCTTCTTGCGTGCGCCAACCAGCCCCAAGAAGGAGCACCAGCGGCGCCCCTGCCCTTTCCTGCCGACCACCACCTGCTGCCGGAGAAGGAAGCTCGGCCATCTCTTGGCCGGAAGAAGGTGCTGCGGAATTAGAGTTTGCCGAAGGATCTTTTGCCGCAAGCCTCTTCTTTTGCTTCGCCGAATTTGATTCCGCCATCCTTTTGTGGTTAGTCTTCCGACTTCTCTCTTGGTTTTTCTTGTCGGTTCTCGGAGAATCTAGTAGTTCTCGAGAACACGAAACTCGTGGCTTTGCGAAGTCATCCCGAAGATACTCGGCGTGGACGCGAATAGAGGCGGAGCTTCCAAGGGACGCTTACGGTTGGATCTCGTCCCTTCCTTCGAGTTACGCGAGGTAATACGTAAATTAGTTTATGTTTCTGCAAAATTTTAAATATATGATCATGTCTACACAAGATAAAATTGCATGCTTAGATGTGTGGTTAAATAATTTGAGAAATTATTTATGCTAAACCTTCCGCTGCACGTAATTAATTTTAAAATTACGAACCCGCATCCATGTCAACATGCACCCGGTCCCAACAGTGGTATCAGAGCGAGGTTTGTGTTCGACATAATCATATAATTGTTTTTGCGGAAAGCTTTGTCATGATCTCAATTTTGGAAAATTTTCAATTATGGAAACTTTCCAATTATGGTAAATTTTCGATTTAGGAATTTCAAAGTTTGGAAATCCTCATGAAATTTCGCAAACTTTTGAAATATCTCTGTTTCTGAAATTTTATGATAATTGTGAAAACTTTACCAATTTTGGAAATTTCCAATTTTGGAAATTTTCAATTTGGAAAACGTAAGTTTTCTTTGTACCAGAAACTTACAATTATTCTGAAAACCTTTTATTTTGAAACTTTCCATTTATGGAAAGCTCGCAATTTTGGGCACTTTCTTTCAAGAAAGTCTAGACAAATTATGGAATATTAATTGACATTTAAATTATAATTGGAAATTAAATTATTTACAAAATTCTTTATTTTGGATTGAGCCTCGGGAGCCGTCCAATTTAAAGTTAGTTGTTATAATTAAATTTCCTAAATTGAATTTAAGTTGTCAAATGTTTAATTTGGATTGAGCCTCGGGGAGCCGTCCAAATTAAGTTATTGATATTAATTTTCCATAAATAAAATATGTGATCAAATCTTGAAATTTTTGAGGTGATTCTCAAACGATAATTTCCTTATTTGATTTATGAGGTGATGCTCTTACATATTATTGTCTCCAAAATTAATTAGGAAAATTGTTTCCTATAGAGTATATTTCCTTAAATAAGATTTTCATGAAAATAATATGTGGTTGAATTAAGGGAATCTGTCTCTTAATTTAATAAGATTTGATTTAGAGAAATCAAAGTCTTAAACATATTATTCCGAAATTGATTATGATAATTAGGAAATTGTTTCCCAAAACAATTCCTTGAATAAAGTATGAAATTAGAATTAGGAAATCGTTCCTAATTCAATTAATGAGACTTGATAAATTAAGTCACATACATACTTTATTAAGGAAATCGTTAGAACATGACATAATTAATGTCATGAATGTGCATAAAAGAAAAGGATGAGACCCAAAACCCCTTACAAAATATTAAGGCCAACACCTTCCATTAATATGGTTAGAACCGGAGTTTTGTTTCTCGTTTGGGTTGATGGACACATCCATGCCCGGCTTGAACCTCAACATGTTCAAACCATGGAATTAGTTTATGATTAATATAGTTGGAGTCAGAGGTCAATCCTTAGTTTTGGTTGTTGGACACATCCAAGCCTGACTAAACGGTTGAATGAGCTCCAACCATATTAAAACTATTTCTTGATTAATGGGTCAGCCTTAAGCTTGGAGCATCGATTTGTTGTGCCACAGCCAAGGTCGATGTAAAGAGAGGTGCAGTTGGGTGCTATGTATATTGTTGCATACTTGTTAATGAGTTAACAACCCAATGATTTATGCAAACATTCAATTAGTTGATAGCATAATGTGATAGTTACATATGTATAATATGTAATCGGTATAATTACCTACCTTCATAGCTAAGAATAACTTGATGGACTCTAGCCATGGTTGTTCTTATCTATGGTTGGATATCAACCTATTTGGAGATGTTCCTACGATCTCCCGAATTGATAAAAAGGGTTATTCAATTCGAAAAATAAATAGGATTTAATTAATGTATATTGATGCATTCTTTATCATTCTTATCACATAAGCTCAATTTGTATTTCTAGGATAATCACCTGATCATGTCTTCTCTGAATTTGCGTTCCATTTTGGACACCAATAAACTGACTGGGCCAAACTTCATGGACTGGCTTCGAAACATGAGGATAGTCCTCAAGGCAGAAAAGCTTGCTTATGTCCTTGAAGAACAACTTCCCAACCATCCTCCTGAAGATGCAACTCCAGACCATTAGTGGCCTATCAGAAACATGTGCCGATTCTGAACTTGCGAGTTGCATCATGCTGGCCGCTATGGTACCTGAGCTACAAAAGCAGCATGAGCATATGGATGCTCATACCATCGCCTTCCATCTTCATGAGCTGTTTGACGAGCAGGCGAGATCCGAAAGGTTTGAGGTCTCCAAATCCTCTTCACCTCTAAGATGCAGGAAGGCACTTCTGTCTCACAGTTTGTGTTGAAGATGTTGGGGTACATTGAGCGACTAGGCACACTCGGATTTGCAATGGATCACGAACTAAGTATTGACTTAATTCTGCATTGTTTGCCCAAGAGTTACTCACAGTTTGTGATGAACTATCGGATGAACAAACTGGAGACTACCATTCCTGAGTTGCTTAACCTGCTGAAGACTGTAGAGCCTTCTGTAAAGCAGGATCAGAAGACGGTACTGTTAGTTGGTTCCTCAAAGAAAGGCTCTAAGAGGAAGCCCAAAGAACAAAATAAGGGAAGGAAGAAAAAGGCCAAAAAGATTGAAAAGGCACCAAAAGGCACTTGCCATCACTGCGGCAAGGAGGGCCACTGGCGAAGAAACTGCAAGGTTTATCTTGAGTCCTGAAGAAGAAGGCATCCGATGCCCCATCCTCTTCAGGTATCTTCGTTATTGAATGTCACTCTATTTCCTCGTACACCTGGGTACTTGATACTGGGTGTAGCTCACATATATGTAATGACATACAGGGGCTAAGGAATAGAAGAAGACTCGTCAAGGGAGAAGCGAATTTGCGAGTTGGAAATGGAGCAAAGATTGCTGCTGTTGCCATCGGAACATATTTGCTAAAGCTCCCTACTGGACTTGTCTTAGAATTGGATAATTGTTATTTTGTTCCTTCATTAATAAAGAACATTGTATCTATTTCATGCTTGAATGAAAAGGGTTATCATTTAATTTTAGTAACAATTGCTGTTACATAACTTTAAATGGTGTTCTTTATGGGACCGAACTTTATGCAATGGTATCTACACGTTAGATTTATCTGGTGACGTTTTCAATATCGAAGTTAGCAACAAACGTGCTCGAATAGATAATCAAATAGACTCCTATACGTGGCATTGTCGTCTTGGCCATGTAAGTAAGAAACGCATGACCAAATTACACCGATGTGGAATTTGGAATCATTTGAACCCGTCATTTGATACATGCGAATCATGCTTAAAAGGCAAGATGACCAAATTACCCTTTTCGGAAAAGGTAAACCAGTGGGAGAATTGCTTGGTCTAATACATACTGATGTATGTGGACCAATGTCAACTTTTGCACAAGGAGGTTATAGCTACTTCATTACCTTTATCGATGATCACTCACGATTCGGGTATGTGTTCTTAATGAAACACAAATCTGAAGCTTTTGAGAAATTCAAAAGGTTCAGAAGTGAAGTAGAGAAACAGCTTGGCAAAAGTATTAAGATACTTCGATCCGATCGGGGTGGTGAATACTTAAGTCAAGAGTTTCAAGATTATCTTAGGGACAATGGGATATTGTCTCAATGGACTCCGCCATATACACCACAGCATAATGGTGTATCTGAGAGGCATAACCGAACCTTGATGGACATGGTTAGATCTATGATGAATCATGCAACTCTTTCGAAATCCTTTTGGGGCTATGCGCTTAAGACAGCGTTTACTTACTAAACAGAGTCCCGACGTGGAATAGTAAGAAACCTCATTTATCTCACCTAAAGATATGGGGTTGTCCTGCTTATGTAAAGCGGACTGTATCAGACAAATTGGATGCTAAGTCTGATAAATGTCTATTTATTGGATACCCTAAGGAAACGAAAGGTTACCAATTCTATCATCCCTTGGAACAAAAGGTGTTTGTTTCAAGGTATGCTGTATTTCTAGAAAAAGAATTTCTTTTAGAAGAAAACAGTGGGAGTAGCATTGAACTTGAAGAAGTTCAAGAAACTCCAATAGACATTACAGAGACACCTAGTCTAGACCCACAACCAATAACTCATAATGATGAGCTATCAGTTGAACCTAAAACAACACCACTTCTTCGTAGGTCTGATAGGACACGCAATATTCCAGAGAGATACGGATTTCTCATAAGTGAATCGAATGACGTGTTACTCATTAACGATGATGAACCTATCAGTTATGAAGATGTTCTGAAAAATTCAGAAAGGGATAAATGGCTTGAAGCCATGAAGTCGGAAATGGATTCCATGTACAAAAATCAAGTATGGGACTTGGTTAACCCACCTGAAGGGATTAAGCCCATAGGGTGCAAGTGGGTTTTCAAGAAGAAAACCGACATGGAAGGTAATGTTATTACCTTTAAGGCTAGATTAGTGGCAAAAGGATATCGTTAGAAACAAGGAATTGATTATGACAAAACCTATTCGCCTGTAGCTATGCTTAAATCCATTCGGATGCTCCTGGCCATAGTAGCTCATTATGATTATGAGATAGGCAAATGGATGTGAAAAAACTTTCCTTAATGGAAACCTACTTGAGGATGTATACATGATACAACCTGAAGGTTTCACATCGGTTAATAAAACCAAAGTATGCAAGCTTCGACGATCCATATATGGACTAAAGCAAGCATCCAGGAGCTGGAACATCCGTTTTGATGAGACAATCAAAGAGTTTGATTTCTCACAAAATCCTGACGAACCTTGTGTGTACAAGAAGGTTAGTGGGAGTGCAGTCGTATTCCTAGTGTTATATGTCGATGACATATTACTTATAGGAACGATATATCAGTCTTACAGTCAATTAAAATTTGGTTGTCCAAAACTTTCTCCATGAAAGACCTGGGAGAAGCAACCTATATCCTTGGGATTAGAATCTATAGAGATAGATCAAAACGATTGCTTGGTCTTTCGCAGTCTACATATATAGACCGAGTGCTAGAAAGGTTTAGCATGTCAGAATCCAAGAAAGGTTACCTTCCCATCAGGCATGGGATCAACCTTTCAAAGTCTATGTGTCCGCGCACAGAAAACGAGAGGATTTGCATGAATAAGATTCCTTATGCATCCGCGATAGGATCTATCATGTATGCTATGTTATGTACTAGGCCCGATGTATCGTATGCTCTGAGCGTCACAAGCATATACCAGTCTGATCCAGGAATGGATCATTGGGTGACTGTCAAGACAATCCTCAATTGCTTAAGAAGCACTAAGGATGTGTTCCTAATATATGGAGAAGGTGATATGGTAATACGTGGGTATACAGATGTCAGTTTCCAGACAGATAAGGATGACTCCAAATCCAGTCTGGATACGTATTTACTTTGAATGGAGGCGCAATAAGTTGGAAGAGTTCCAAGCAAGACACCGTAGCGGATTCTACCACGGAAGCGGAATATATTGCAGCTTCGGAAGCAGCAAAGGAAGCAGTCTGGATCAAGAAGTTTGTCTCAGAACTTGGTGTGGTTCCAACCATTGATGAAACAATACCGGTTTACTGCGACAACAATGGAGCTATTGCACAAGCGAAGGAACCAAGTCTCATCAGCGATCCAAACATGTGCTTCTCCGCTATCATCTGATCAGAGAGATTATAAGTAGGAATGATATACAAATTGAGAAAATTCCCACTGAAAGGAATTTAGCGGATCCTTTAACTAAGGCCTTGCCTCAAAGCAAGTTTGAGGGTCATGTTAGAGACTGTGGTATTGGGTACCGTAGCGATTGGCATTAGGCCAAGTGGGAGTTTGTTAGTGATATGAGAGAAGTGTCCTAAGGCAATCGCCTTATGATTGTAATCATTTATTTTAATAAATGAATATTCACTATTTGAGTATACATGTTTGTGTATTTGATTGAGATCTTAAACTCATTTACTGAATGTCCGCAATACAATTCACAGCATGAGAGAATTTGTGATGAATTCACAACTAGTGATTATCTCTACATGTGCAATTGTAAAGTATTGAAATTGTCCCTAGTCGATGAATTGATAAATACAGACACTATCAATTCTGTTGAGACTAGCATGAGTTATTCTCTAATCAGCTAATTCTAACTGGCTGGTGACATTGAGATGTCCGGAAATAAACATGAATGCTAGTTAAGGGAACTAGTTCATTGGAGTGACTGGCTGTAAAACTTAATATGGTAGTCTACATATAGATATGTCAGTGATGTTTTTACTGCAACTTAAGTGTAATGTTCCTGTGACTTGCGGTGTTCAAGTCATCTTGGTCATGGAGACTTATACTTTGACATCTTAAGCAAGCATCTCCAAGGAGGTGTGGACCCAGGATGATTGGGTATAAGCCAAAGTGCTCGAAGATGTTTGAACAACCTACAAAGGATTGACCACTCCTTGCGAGGAGATGTATACCCAAGGCCTATCGTCGGATTGTTACTCGAAGCCTCTGGCCAGAGCATGACATGTTCAGAGTATGAATCTCTTAAATACATGAGAGTAATTAGAATCCGTAGGATGAGAAAACGTTACTTGGGCTAGGTGTGACGTAGTCAGCCTAGTGGCGACTGACACACATAGACCATGTCCTGAACCAAGTGGGTATAAGATGGTGAAGGGAATGGGGCACGATTCATTATAGCTGCTGAAGGGTTTCAGAATTGTTTCTGAGGTCAACCGTTGATCTTTCGATTAATTGGGGATCATGATGTACTACTAGGTACACTCATGATCGTTCTATAATTGATTAATTATAGACGGCCAACATAAATCGAAAGTCTATTTAGTCACACGCACTACGAGTAATCCGAAGGATTTAAAATGAGTTGAAAATTAGATTTTCCAATCAAGAGAGATTAGGTTTGGTTGAGCCAAACGATAAGTCGAATCTGAATTTTTCAGAGACGCATCGGAAGCGTAAAATGACTAAGTCTTTTGAAGACTTAATAGATGAATTAAATAAGTTTAATTCATTGGGGCATGGCTTGGATGGGCCGGCCAAAGAGGGCCTCCATCCTCTTTGTTTGGCCGGCCACAACAAAGGGAGAGAACCAAGTTTATGGATCAATTTATAAAATAAACCAAGTGTGGTTTGTTTTATAATAAACCAAGGTTTGGTTTATTTCTTCATGGAAATTAAAATGAACCATGGATTGGTTTATTTTATAAAAATCAATCATGGATTGATTTACCATGATAAGGAAATTTATTCCATAGGAGAGAAGAGACTTGATTGATTTTTATCATGAATTAAAATATGATTTTAACCATGATAAAAAATCAAACTTGGCATGATGGAATAAGTTATTCCATATTTGAGAGGCTTGATGGTTGAGAGGCTACTATATAAAGGACCCAAGGCAAGGCTTGAAAAATAATCGAAGAAAAAAAGGCATAGGCTCTCTCCCTCTCTTTCTCTCCTTCTCTTCTCCCCTTCTTGTCGTGCGCCAACCAGCCCCAAGAAGGAGCACCAGCCGGCCGCCCCTGCCCTTTCCCTGCTGACCACCACCTGCTGCCAGAGAAGGAAGCTCCGGCCATCTCTTGGCCGGAAGAAGGTGCTGCCGGAATTAGAGTTTGCCGCAAGGATCTTTTTGCCGCAAGCCTCTTCTTTTGCTTCGCCGGAATTTTGATTCCGGCCATCCTTTTGTGGTTAGTCTTCCGACTTCTCTCTTGGTTTTTCTTGTCGTGTTCTCGGAGAATCTAGTAGTTCTCGAGAACATGAAACTCGTGGCTTTGCTAAATCATCCGGAAGATACTCGGCGTGGACGCGAATAGAGGCGGAGATTCCAAGGGCTTACGGTTGGATCTCGTCCCTTCCTTCGAGTTACGCGAGGTAATACGTAAATTAGTTTATGTTTCTGCAAAATTTTAAATATATGATCATGTCTACACAAGATAAAATTGCATGCTTAGATGTGTGCTTAAATAATTTGAGAAATTATTTATGCTAAACCTTCCGCTGCACGTAATTAATTTTAAAATTACGAACCTGCATCCATGTCAACATGCACCCGGTCCTAACACACGGTTCCTTCCCTTAGATAGCTAATGGTGGTGAATTTGCTCACATCTCCGGTGATGTGCCTTGAACACCCGCTATCTACTATCCACATATTTGAGACTTCCTTCACCTTCACCTATACAACATGGAAAATACAAGCTTTTGTTACCCAAATACTGTTGGATCGAGAGATGCGAGAGAGGGGGGGGTGAATGTCGCAAATCGTTCGGATTTAAAAAGAGTAAGTGTGCATCGGAAATAAGACACAAGAGAAATGCTAACACGGTCGTTTTACTTGGTTCGGAGCCTGTGTCGACTCCCACTCCAAGGCCCACGGTCGTTGACCGTTTTCTGCGGGCAATTCTATACGTTCGAGAAAGTTTACAATCACAAGTATTACAGAATTAGCTTCGTAAACTTAAATGAATATTTCGTTACCGACGTCCGGTGTAGATCGGAGTATTGGAGCAGCAGGACGTCGTCAGAGCTCGAGATGGAAGATTTCTGGAGCGTGTCGTGGAAGCAGAAGAGCGTATGAAAGTCGCAGTGATTGATGCTTGAAGAAGAGGGTCGAGGGTCCTTTATATAGGGCTGGGGGCGCCCGGGATGCTCGGGGCGCCCCCCACGTGGCTTTCGATCCGGCGAGCCCTCTGGTCAAGGCTTATCTCTGCTTCTTCGGGATCACCTTTGACTGGGGCGCCCGACGCGCGCGGGGCGCCCGGGTTGACCGGTCAAGGCTTCATCTTTTTCGCGAGGGTGAGCTGCTGCAGCTGCCAGTGGCGTGGCACAGTGGGCGCCCGCGACACGCGGGGCGCCCGACGCGCGCGGGGCGCCCGAAACATCCGGGGCGCCCCCAAATGTGCTGCTGTCGGGGCGTTTACTTGCTCTGCTGACTTTGGGTTGACTCTGGGGCGCCCGAAACATCCGGGGCGCCCTGCTCAGCTACTGCCTCACTCCTTTGAGGCTCTCTGAGCTGCAGAAACACAGTCCTTCGGTCCTGCATCCAGGGTTAGTCCAAAACAGCAATTAATAAGTTAATTTTACACAGCCTTGGCTGTCTTGGTTCTGACTTTGGGTCTCCAAAATGGAGCCCTAGGTCGAACCGACGCCTAATGTTCCCTCTAGGGGAACGCGTCCTCACCTACTCCTCTCGGGAGAGTTTACCTGATGCCAACCGGATCCTCCAGTTGGACTTTTGCCCGGCAGTCCTTCGCCAGGTCTTGAGTTGCCAAGCTGCCCTTCGCTTGGTGCCTACAGCCCTTCGCTAGGTCTTTTCTTCTGGCAGCCCTTCGCCAGTGCCTAGCATTCCTTCGCTAGGGTTTGTCTATTCTGGTAGTCCTTCGCCAAAGCCTAGCAGTCCTTTGCTAGGGCTTGTCTATTCTGGCAGTCCTTCGTCAGTGCCTAGCATTCCTTCGCTAGGGCTTTTCCTGTACACTCAAGAAACTTGTTAGACAACAACTAACCCTTAACTTTTGAACCCTTTTGCCAATATCAAAACACAGGTTTGACTTGGGTGCAATTTGCACCAACAATCTCCCCCTTTTTGATATATGGCAACCTAGTTCAAAAAGTTAAGGAAAAAATGCTGAAATTGAAATCCTAAGTTAGATTCCCTCCCCCTGGAAGAAATCTCCCCCTAGATTTTTCAAAAGTAGGTGGTTTGAGTTAAGTACTTAGAAGATTTCATGTTTTGATAATAAGTTGGGAAATCTGCTAAGTTTTTCGAAATGATGTTCTAAGTTTGGAAGACTTTAGAAAACTTTAGACAAATTTTCAGTTTTAGAAACATTTCAGACTTTGGAAAATTTTCAGTTTTGGAAAAACTTCAGACTTAGAAAATTGTCAGTTTTGGAAAAAAATTTTAGACTTAGAAAATTTTCAGACTTAAAAAATTTTAGACTTAGAAAATTTTCAGACTTAAAAAAAATTTTAGACTTAGAAAATTTTCAGACTAAAAAAAATTTCAAAGAATAATTTGAGCAAAACTTAATAACACTTTAGAGTTAGAAATTTTTAAGAAAAAAATTAAGCTTAGAAATAATTCAGAGTTAGAAATTTTTACAGGATAAATTTAAGCTTTGAATTTCTAACTTTGAGGTTAAACTTTTTGAATAAAGGAAAAATTTTGAAAAACAACTTTTTGGGTTCCCTCTTTCCTTTCCAACTCTCCCCCTTTGACATATATAAAAAAAAAACGCAGAACAATATTTGCAATAATTAAATAAAGTATTTGCTGTACTGAAACAAACTAAGACCTAAGTCTGGTTTCATCTTTAGGGATCTGTCTAACCCAATTAGCTACTTACCAACTGTTATGAACAGTAGCTTTTGCTAGGGTTAGTCAAGTTAAGTGAGCTGTTCAAGTTAGATTTGTCTAAACTTGATACTTAACTTGATTGCTGTTCATTTAGTGCCCCAATTGCTGCCGATGCACTGACTTAAAGCATCTTGAATTGAGGCAAAGACCTAAGCATCTCAACCCTTTCTAGGTTATCACTCAAAGTACCCTAAGGTGCTTGTGAGATGCTGGCTTCTAGATCTATAGGTGCATGCAATTCTAGGGTTAGAGCCTAGTCTAAGTCCATTTCGATGAAAACCCTAGTTTTGAAGGGGGTAGTTTTTGAAATAAAACTAAGAAAAAAAATTTTAAAAGAAACTTTTTAAAGTAACATTTAAAAAACATTTTAAAAGACATTTTAAGATTGATTTAAAAATCAAAAATCAAAAACCGAATGATTCTATTCTACTAAGCATAACCCTAACTTAATTAAGTCAAAAGTAAACAAGCCAAGCTAAGATTAGCATAGTTCAAGCAGAAGTCTAGTACAAGTCAACAGAGGTCAACCCTACTCAGTAGGGGTAGTCAAATAGGTACATGTCCAAGTCATCTAAGAGGAGGGACCAGGAGGATCAAATGGGCCCGGCTGCCATGCATCAAATCGTGCCATGATCTCATGGTACTGTGCATTCCAGGCTTCTCTGTCGGCTGAGAGGGTACTCATAATGTTGTTGTAGTAGCCTAAGTTTGTCTCTTGGTCTTCAATATGGTTCGCTTCTACTTCTTCTCTGAAGCTCTGGACGTGCGCCTCGAGTCGTGTAACTCTCTCGTACAAGGTCGGTGGAGCGGGCTGATTTACCTCTGCTGCTAAGTCGGCAACGTCGACCTCGACCTCCTCGTCGGCAATGTCCTGTGCGGCTGGTCGGCGTCGCCAAGTTAGAACCCTGGTGCCCGAGACCTCTACACCGGCTAAAGAGAAGTTCCTAAATCCTATCTCATCGAATTCGGTCATCGTGGTAATCTCGCCGTCAGCGATGTAACACCCAATAATTTCCTGGTAATATTAGGGATTTTTAGGAATTTTTCTAGCATTTTTCGGAATATTATAGCATTTTTTCGGATCAAAATAAGAAAAAAAAAATAAAAGGGGTCGGGTGGGGATTGAACCCGCGACCACAGGGAGGAAGGGAAGCCAAGCAACCAGCTGGGCTAGGGTATCAAGCACACAAGGATATGAAACGAAATAATATTATGCTTGATTTAGCCTGTTTCATTAAGGGGTATTTAAGCCCCGCTTAAGTCGCGTGAAAACCCAAACTAGGGTTGGGGGCTGCGCGAGAGAAGAAGAGAGGCGAGGAGGTTGCGAAAACAGAGGATTCAAGGGGTCTTCTTCTTCGTTTCTTCTCTTTCCCCTTGAGTAGAAGCATCTAGGGTTCCTTCCTAGGGCTAAAGGTGGAAGCTTTTTACAAGGAGGAAGAAAAAGGATTTTGTTAGGGAGTTTTCTCCCTGTTTTTGTGAGTTTTCTTCAAGAACGAAGTAAGTAAATCGCTCACCTGCAATAGGAGTAGTTTCGTTTCGAAATTCTCATTGTAGAACCCTAGTTTTCGAAAAGTAGAAGCATGGTGAAGAGAATTTTGCTATTCTATGTTTTAACTATTAAAGTTGCATGTTTTATCATGTTAGAAATTCAATTTGTTTGTATTGAATGTATGTAGGCCAAGCATGATGAGTTTTCATACTTATGAAAAGACCTAAAAGTGAATTTGAGTTAAGGAGCACACAAGGTGCTCGATGGAAAGTTAAAATGAGAAAAGTAAAGGTTTTTAGCATGCAAATATATGCAAAAACAAGTAAAGTGATAAGTTTAAGTATGGTAAGTAAGAAAAGTATTTTACTTTGAGAAAGAGACATGTACCGGGCAAATGTAAGGCCCATCGAAAGTTAGAAGGTAAAGTTCTAATAGGGTGCGGTGGCTAGCTACCTCGCAACCTATTAGAAAAGCGCGCAGTTGGTACACTGATACCATGGTACAATGTCAAGGCCTAAAGAGAAAGTTGATTATTATTTTCAAGTATATTAGTATGAACAAGTAGTTCCTTTTTGGAGAAAGTGTTTAATTATTATATGTGTACCTTGTTACAATGCAAGCATGATAAAGTAGTTCAAGTAGTAAGCATGGTTAGTTGTGTACATTGATACATTAACAAGCATGATAAAGTGATTCAAGTTGTAAGCATGTTTAGTTGTAAGTTTTGAAGTAAGTAAAGTTTTAAATCATTCCTTGAAATGAGCATGTTTAGTATTGACATCATGATTTTGTGAGTAGGGATTTACTTACTAAGCATTGTGCTTATTAGTTGCATTTTCCTTCTATTGCAGATAAAGGAAAAGAGAAAGCGTAAGTTGGGAGGCGACAGGACTTGCATTGATGTTCAGTGGAGGTGGAACCGGGGAAAAAGATCCGTTGGATTGAGTATGAGCAGAGTTTCGGTATTTAGAAACACTTAGTTTTATGTTTTGAATGGTAAAGAGTGAACCAATGTGTTTAATTTCCGCATAGAGTAGGAAGTTGATACAACTTGAAGATGTTTACTTATGATTTTCCATACGTTTGGTTAGTTTGGTTAAGTTCCGTAAAAGTCCTAACTGCAAGTTGAAGAAGTTGTTTTGATTGGCCAAAATGGTTAGAAAACTAGTATGGAGTATAGAAATGGTGCTATGTCCGTGTATGGCTTGAAACTATATGTTCTGTGAGTTTTTGAATTAAGTTTTATCCGCTGCATTTTCTTTTCTTCAGTAGCAGAGGAGGACACGGGCACGGGCGTGCTCTTCAGCACGCCCCGGGCGTGTCGTTCACTGGCAGACCTCTGCGGTGACAGACGCGGGCGTGCCCATCCGCCCCACGGGCGTGTCAGCCAGCACAGCCGGGGCCACGGGCGTGTCAGTCAACACGCCTTGGGCGTGTCCTTCCCTGTCCAGAGATAGTATGATTTGCCAAGTAGTAGACAAGGTAACGGTTCGTCTAAGGTAGGAAAAAAAAAAGTAATTCCGCATCTCGCCATGCCTCAAAGTAGCGGAGGAGTAATGGAGTAACGGTCCGTAATAAGACAAGGAGAAGGTGTAACCTAAGGCTAAGGGTAAGGTAAAGTTGAGGTTAAGCTAAGCGACGACCCGGCTTAAGTAGAGGGTAGAGAAGAAGTCGGGCCGTGACAGAGTGGTATCAGAGCAGGTCTCCACCCTTCCGCCACACTGACATCAAGCATCAACCCTGCCGCCTACCAAGTAAGAAATTCAATGTTGTTTTGTTTTTGTTAATATGCTTTCTTTATTGACTGCTAGTATTAGTAAGTGCATGATAGTAGAAAAGCCGGATGGTATTACTATGATATGCTAATGTATGCCTAGAGATAGTGAAGCAAGTTAGTAAAAGAAAATATGCGTTTATTTCTTATTTATTCTCTATACACCATAGAGAAAGAGAATGGCGAGAGGACGTCCCAGAACTGTCCGAAATGAGGAGCGGACTCCTAGAGAGCAGGAGTCAACTGAGTCAGTACCACCCACAGATCTGCAAGGAGTGGTGGCCCAGCTTCAGAGGCAACTTGCTGAGCAGCAGCAAGTCATTGCTGCCTTGATGACTAATCAGCAAGCCGCCCCTGTTGCCACGCCAGTGGCGCCAGTGGCACCAGTGGCACAAGTAGTGGCACCAGCGGTGACAGAGACTCCCCCAGTACCTCAGACAAGAGAAGTGAGACAGGAAGCATATTTGGTCCAGTGGCAGAGACTGAAGCCCGAAAATTTTTCTGGCACAAGTGAACCATGGGATGCTCAGGCATGGTTCAAGACGGTGGAAAGTATAATGGAGTTACTGGACTGGCCCGAGGTAGAGAAGATAAAATGCACATCCTTCTGCCTTACTGGAGATGCTAGGATGTGGTGGGAAAGAGTGAAAGCTAAGAGGAATGTGAATCAGATGACCTGGGCCGACTTTGAAGCAGAATTTCTGGAAGAATACTTTCACATGAAGGTGACCAACAAGCACTATGATGAATTCACTGAGTTCCGCCAAGGAGATCTGACTGTAGATGAGGCAGTGAAGAAATTCAATCGACTAGCTCGCTTATGCCCAGAGCTAGTTAGCACTGAAAAGGAAAGGGTTAGGTTGATGCTCAAGATGCTGAGACCTCAGATAGCTTTGAATGTGGCTGGCAGTGGTAACAGACCACAGACTTCAGAAGAATTAGTAAGTAGCGCTTTGATTACTGAGCACTACTTAAATAGTATAAAGGCCACACGGGTGCAACAACAACAAGCATCAACCCAGAAGTCCCAGAGGAGTGCTCAGAGCCAACAGAACTGGAAAGAAAATTTAGGCAAGAGGAAGCAGGGAGATCAGAAGACCTCTGAGGGCAACAAAGGGGGCACATCAAACAAGCAACTCAAATATCCCCCTTGCCCAAAGTGTGGGAAGACACATCCTGGAGCGTGTCGTCAGGGCATGAGTGGATGCCATATATGCGGAGCAGAGGGGCACATGATGAAGGCTTGCCCTAACAAGTCAAGTGTTGGAGCTTGCTATATATGTGGAGTAGTAGGACATCTGGCCAAGGCTTGTCCTAAAGCAAGGCCGCCTCCACCCCAGTTTCTTCAGTATGGAGGTGGACCTGCGCAGCTGCACCAGATGCAGCCAGTCATGGAGGGATCTTATTACAATCAGATGAGGATGGAAGCCCCACCAGCCACAACCAACGCCAGGATTTTCTCCATCACCAAGGAAGATGTGGCAAATGCCCCTACTGTGGTCACAGGTCGAATACCCATCTCATCTCAGTATGCTATTGTGTTATTCGATACTGGGGCAACCCATTCTTTTGTATCCATACTTTTCTCTAAAAAGCTAGGGATTCCACCAGAAAGTTTGGGTCAAGAGTTTTTAACAACCTTACCGTCAGGGGAAGTAATGACCTCTACTCAGAGGTTAAGGGCAGTACCAATCAGGATTTCCAACCGGGAGCTCTATGGTGACTTGGTAGTCCTTGAGATGAAGGATTACGATGTCATTTTAGGGATGGATTTCTTGAGCAAGTACAGTGCTGCTATAGACTGCCGCAAGAGAAAGGTCAAGTTTACACCAGAAGCAGAACCTCCATTTGAATTTACTGGAGACCCGAAGAGAAAGACAAAAAGGTTCTTATCTACCTTACAAGCTCAGAGGATGTTAAAAAAGGGATGTTCTGGTTTTCTAGCTCATATAGTGGATGCAAGTCAAAGAGAAGAATTAAAGAAAGAAGATGTGAGAGTAGTCTGTGACTATCCTGAGGTGTTTCCTGAAAAGTTACCAGGACTCCCTCCCAATCGGGAAATTGAGTTTGAAATTGAGTTGGCCCCAGGAACCAACCCAATTTCAAAGACACCTTATCGCATGGCGCCAGCAGAACTGAAAGAATTGCAAGAACAGTTGCAAGAGCTGCTTGACAAGGGTTTTATCCGCCCTAGTCATTCACCTTGGGGAGCTCCTGTATTGTTTGTCAAGAAGAAGGATGGATCTATGCGAATGTGCATAGATTACCGAGCTTTGAATAAGGTGACCATCAAGAACAGATATCCTTTGCCGAGGATAGATGATTTATTTGACCAGCTGAAGGGAGCCATAGTATTCTCCAAGATAGACCTGCGATCAGGTTACCATCAGCTTAGAGTGAAGGAGAGTGATGTGCCAAGGACTGCTTTCAGTACAAGATATGGGCACTACGAGTTTGTAGTCATGCCCTTTGGAGTGACAAACGCCCCTGCGACATTTATGGATCTAATGAATAGAGTGTTCAAGGACTTTCTTGACAAGTTCGTCATTGTCTTCATTGATGATATCCTAGTGTATTCAAAGACTCAGGAAGAACATGAAGAACACCTGAAGATGGTATTGGAGACCTTGCAGCAGAAGGAGTTGTACGCCAAATTCTCAAAGTGTGAGTTTTGGCTCGACCAGGTAGCCTTTCTAGGCCACATTATTTCCAAAGAAGGAATAATGGTAGACCCAGCCAAGATTGAAGCAGTTAGTAATTGGAGTCCACCGAATAATGCCAGTGAGATTAGGAGTTTTCTGGGATTAGCAGGGTACTACCGAAGGTTTGTGGAAGGCTTTTCAAAGATAGCTTCTCCACTTACAGCCCTTACCAGAAAGAATAAGAAGTATGAGTGGACTGAGGACTGTGAGCAGAGTTTCCTTGAGTTGAAGAAGAGACTGACCAGCGCTCCTATCCTTACAGTACCCGAAGGTGATAAGAGCTTTGATTATACAGTGACGCATCAAAGCTAGGACTTGGAGCAGTCCTTATGCAAGAAGGCAAAGTCATAGCTTATGCTTCCAGGCAACTCAAGACTATGAAAAGAATTACCCCACTCATGATCTGGAGTTGGCAGCTGTAGTCTTTGCTCTGAAGATATGGAGGCATTACCTGTATGGAGTGCAGTGTAAGATTTATACAGATCACCAGAGTCTGAAATATTTCTTCACTCAGAAAGACCTCAATATGAGACAGCGAAGGTGGCTCGAGTTAGTAAAGGACTATGACTGTGAGATTCTTTACCACCCTGGTAAGGCAAATAGAGTAGCAGATGCACTGAGTAGAAAGACTTGTGCCACTTTGATGTCCTTATCATCATTGGCACCACCATTACAGAAGGAGATAGTGGAGTATGGAGTGGAGATTATTGATGGACAGCTAGCCCTATTGACACTAGAGTCAACTTTGCTTGAAGAGATACAGAAAGAGCAAGCTGAGGATTCTGATATCCAAAGGATCAAGCAGGAGATGCAAGAAGGAGAGAGTAAGGAGTTTAGAGTATCTGACAGTGGGATACTCTACTATGGTGACCGGTTATGTGTCCCCAATCATGAAGAGCTGAGAAAGAAGATTCTTGAAGAAGCCCATGGAACTCCCTACTCAATGCATCCTGGTTCCACTAAGATGTACCAGGATTTGAAAGGAAGATTTTGGTGGTCAGGGATGAAGAGAGACATAGCTAAGTATGTCAGCACCTGCCTGACATGTCAGAGAGTTAAAGCAGAACACCAGAGCCAGGAGGTGTCCTACAACCCATTCAGATTCCAGAGTGGAAGTGGGAAGACATAGCCATGGATTTCATAGTTGGTCTACCAAAGACAACAAATGGCTATGATGCTATTTGGGTGATAGTAGACAGATTGACCAAGTCCGCCCACTTTTTGGCGATCAGAGTATCTTACTCAATTGAGAAGTTAGCTCAGATATACGTACAGGAAGTGATCCGACTACATGGAGTTCCGAAGACCATTATCTCAGATAGGGATGGTCGTTTCACTTCACGCTTTTGGGAGTGTGTACAGACAGCGCTAGGCACCAAACTGAAGTTTAGCACGGCTTTCCATCCCCAGACTGATGGACAGACAGAGAGAGTGAATCAGATTCTAGAGGATATGCTCAGAGCTTGTGCATTAGATTTCAAGGGCAGTTGGTGCAAGTATTTAAGTTTAGCAGAGTTTGCCTACAATAACAGTTACCAAGCTACTATTGGGATGACACCCTATGAAGCTCTTTATGGGAGGAAGTGTAGATCTCCCCTCTGTTGGTATGAGAGTAGTGAGAAGAAAGAAATGGGATCTCAGACTGATCTTATAGAGGATACCACAGAAGCAATCAGGAGCATCCGCCAGAGGATAGAGACTGCTCAGAGTAGGCAGAAGAGTTATGCAGATGTACGTCGTAGGCCGTTAGAGTTTGAAGTTGGGGATACAGTTTTCCTCAAAGTAGCACCTATGAAGGGAGTGATGAGATTTGGTAAGAAAGGCAAGCTAAGTCCTCGATACGTAGGACCTTACCCAGTGATAAAGAGAGTTGGTAAAGTAGCTTATGAGTTGGAGCTACCTTCAGAAATGTCAGCAATACATAACGTATTTCATGTTTCAATGTTAAAGAAGCACCTCCCAGATGCCAACCAAGTGATTGAGCCACAGATGGTACAAGTGCAAGAAGATCTCAGTTATGAGAGTCGACCTATTCAGATAATAGATCGAGCAGATAAGAAGCTGAGGAACAAAGAGGTACCGCTAGTGAAAGTGTTATGGCTGAATCAGAAGTATGAAGAGGCAACTTGGGAATCAGAAGATAGCATGAGGCAAAGGTATCCAGAGCTGTTCTAAGTTCGAGGACGAACTTTTTATAAGGTAGGGAGGATTGTAACACCCAATAATTTCCTGGTAATATTAGGGATTTTTAGGAATTTTTCTAGCATTTTTCGGAATATTATAGCATTTTTTCGGATCAAAATAAGAAAAAAAAATAAAAGGGGTCGGGTGGGGATTGAACCCGCGACCACAGGGAGGAAGGGAAGCCAAGCAACCAGCTGGGCTAGGGTATCAAGCACACAAGGATATGAAACGAAATAATATTATGCTTGATTTAGCCTGTTTCATTAAGGGGTATTTAAGCCCCGCTTAAGTCGCGTGAAAACCCAAACTAGGGTTGGGGGCTGCGCGAGAGAAGAAGAGAGGCGAGGAGGTTGCGAAAACAGAGGATTCAAGGGGTCTTCTTCTTCGTTTCTTCTCTTTCCCCTTGAGTAGAAGCATCTAGGGTTCCTTCCTAGGGCTAAAGGTGGAAGCTTTTTACAAGGAGGAAGAAAAAGGATTTTGTTAGGGAGTTTTCTCCCTGTTTTTGTGAGTTTTCTTCAAGAACGAAGTAAGTAAATCGCTCACCTGCAATAGGAGTAGTTTCGTTTCGAAATTCTCATTGTAGAACCCTAGTTTTCGAAAAGTAGAAGCATGGTGAAGAGAATTTTGCTATTCTATGTTTTAGCTATTAAAGTTGCATGTTTTATCATGTTAGAAATTCAATTTGTTTGTATTGAATGTATGTAGGCCAAGCATGATGAGTTTTCATACTTATGAAAAGACCTAAAAGTGAATTTGAGTTAAGGAGCACACAAGGTGCTCGATGGAAAGTTAAAGTGAGAAAAGTAAAGGTTTTTAGCATGCAAATATATGCAAAAACAAGTAAAGTGATAAGTTTAAGTATGGTAAGTAAGAAAAGTATTTTACTTTGAGAAAGAGACATGTACCGGGCAAATGTAAGGCCCATCGAAAGTTAGAAAGTAAAGTTCTAATAGGGTGCGGTGGCTAGCTACCTCGCAACCTATTAGAAAAGCGCGCAGTTGGTACACTGATACCATGGTACAATGTCAAGGCCTAAAGAGAAAGTTGATTATTATTTTCAAGTATATAAGTATGATCAAGTAGTTCCTTTTTGGAGAAAGTGTTTAATTATTATATGTGTACCTTGTTACAATGCAAGCATGATAAAGTAGTTCAAGTAGTAAGCATGGTTAGTTGTGTACATTGATACATTAACAAGCATGATAAAGTGATTCAAGTTGTAAGCATGTTTAGTTGTAAGTTTTGAAGTAAGTAAAGTTTTAAATCATTCCTTGAAATGAGCATGTTTAGTATTGACATCATGATTTTGTGAGTAGGGATTTACTTACTAAGCATTGTGCTTATTAGTTGCATTTTCCTTCTATTGCAGATAAAGGAAAAGAGAAAGCGTAAGTTGGGAGGCGACAGGACTTGCATTGATGTTCAGTGGAGGTGGAACCGGGGAAAAAGATCCGTTGGATTGAGTATGAGTAGAGTTTCGGTATTTAGAAACATTTAGTTTTATGTTTTGAATGGTAAAGAGTGAACCAATGTGTTTAATTTCCGCATAGAGTAGGAAGTTGATACAACTTGAAGATGTTTACTTATGATTTTCCATATGTTTGGTTAGTTTGGTTAAGTTCCGTAAAAGTCCTAACTGCAAGTTGAAGAAGTTGTTTTGATTGGCTAAAATGGTTAGAAAACTAGTATGGAGTATAGAAATGGTGCTATGTCTGTGTATGGCTTGAAACTATATGTTCTGTGAGTTTTTGAATTAAGTTTTATCCGCTGCATTTTCTTTTCTTCAGTAGCAGAGGAGGACACGGGCACGGGCGTGCTCTTCAGCACGCCCCGGGCGTGTCGTTCACTGGCAGACCTCTGCGGTGACAGACGCGGGCGTGCCCATCCGCCCCACGGGCGTGTCAGCCAGCACAGCCGGGGCCACGGGCGTGTCAGTCAACACGCCTTGGGCGTGTCCTTCCCTGTCCAGAGATAGTATGATTTGCCAAGTAGTAGACAAGGTAACGGTTCGTCTAAGGTAGGAAAAAAAAAAGTAATTCCGCATCTCGCCATGCCTCAAAGTAGCGGAGGAGTAATGGAGTAACGGTCCGTAATAAGACAAGGAGAAGGTGTAACCTAAGGCTAAGGGTAAGGTAAAGTTGAGGTTAAGCTAAGCGACGACCCGGCTTAAGTAGAGGGTAGAGAAGAAGTCGGGCCGTGACAAGCGATGTTTCGGCCGTGGTAGTGGAGGATAGAGGTGATGACGTGGCAGAAGGGGGTGCGGACCCGCCCCTTAGTGGATACACTAGAGGCATGTAGGATACAGTGGAAGAGGTGAAGGCCTATATCTATGTCCAGATGGTGGATAAGGGCATAGAGAAGAAAAGTGTGAAAGGGTTTCATGGTGGCTGTGTCCCTAGTGGACAAGGGAAGGATGCAACGGACAATTACTCTGTAGAGAGCGTAGTCTTGAATTGGGAGTTGGGTAGAGTGGAACTGCCCTCCTGCAGGGTCCATGGCCTCCCCAAAGAAATAGTTGTACAAGGTGTTCAGGTCAATATGAGAGTAGGGGGCATCGAAGGGCAGGTTCCTTGGAGGGTAGCAACAGAAGATGGACTGAGATGGTCGGAGTCCCAAAAATCGGTTCAGTAGGGTAGGAGTGATGCTCAAGGGCATTCCTTGAACGGTAGTGACGAAGCTCAAGTGGTCTTGCCTAACTATGTTGTTATAGAATTCTGCACATAGGGTGTTGTTGATCGAATGTGTGCAGAATACGAGGTTATCTAGTTGATAGAAGTTAATTGCGGACATTGCGACTGGACAGGATTGGGAGAAGAAATGACGGTTAAGGTAACTTGTTTTAATCGGAATGTACGAGGTTTGGGCGAATTTGTTACAAAGTGCTAGGTTAGGAAACCTAGGGTCGGGACTGGGCTCGTTACCGGGGTTCGACTGAACTGCTCGGCGTTTTCTAAGTGTAGAAAAAATAAGTGATTAAGGATAAAGAAGAGACTTAAGGAATTTGCAAAAAAAATATGTAATTTAAGAAAAATTAATTGCACAACTAAATTTCATACCTTGGAGGCATGGTTGAGGCAAGGGAGGGCTTAGGTTCACTTGATCCACAAGAATGAGGCAAGGGGAAGAAGGAGTGTGAGATGTGGTGTGGGAAATGAGGGAGTCTCGGGTCCCTTTTATAGGAGTTTGAGGGGGGGGGGCGCCCGTGAGGTTCCGGGCGCCCTCTACAGGTCGTTTTGCCTCGGGCAGGGAAACGGTCTGTGGGGGCGCCCGACAGGTCACGGGCGCCCTGGCCAAGGCTGGTCAACTGCAGCTTTTGCTGCTTTGACTGGTGTGGACGACTGGTTTGTTGATAGGGGCGCCCGTTAGGTCACGGGCGCCCATGTCAAGTCGGTCAAAAGTAGTTGATTGCAGCCTTTTGGCTGCTTTAATCAGCGTGGAGGACAGAAGTGTATAGGGGCGCCCGACGGGTCACGGGCGCCCATGTCAAGTCGGTCAAATACGGCTTTTGCTGCTTTGACTGGAGCTGGTACCTTGTCAGTGTTGTCAGGGGCGCCCGACAGGCTAAGGGCGCCCTCAGTAGCAGCCTTTTGACTGCTTTGACCAGGTTTGATTGTTTGACTGTGTTTGACCATTTTTGATTATGTTAATCATAGTTTGATTATGTTAATCATAGTTTGACTATGTTGACCACAGTTTGACCATGATTATGAAGGCACAAGCAAGGTGGTTTAATTTGAGCTTAATTTTCCTGTCTCACTGAATCTAGGGTTTTCAAACACGTTAACCTTAAGGTTTTTGTGAGACAGGTTTGAGGGTAGAAATTAGTTTGAAAAGGAATTTTCATTTATTTTGAAAAGTTATTTACTTTTGAAAAAAAATAGAAATTTTGAAAACAGATTAAGTGTTTTTCAAGAGGATAATAAGTTTGAGAAGTAGAAGTTTTGAAAAACAGATTAGAATCTATAATTATTTGAAATTTGAGTTAGATTCGAATTTGACAAAAGTTAACTTGAATTTGAATTTCAGAAATTGGCTTCCAGGTCTTGGCGAGGCACTAGGCCTTCTTTGGCCGAAGCCTTATGGGATCATCCACCCTTTCCTTGACAAAGCCTTTTAATGAAATTTCATTTTCAAATTAAATTAAGTCATTTTCTGGTCTAACTAGCTTGGGTCTTGGATCGGTAGCTTCGGCTAGTTCCGCCAAATTGGCTTCCCTAACGTACTATCATCTCACCTCCACCCAATACTATGTTTTCAAGTTTCAAGTAATTTCGTCCTTAAATCTAAGTATTACTTAAATCTAAGCATGGCAATTTTCAAGAAATTAAATAAACAAGCAATCAAAAAATTATCTAATTATAAAAATTGTTTTGATTTTGGCTCCCCCTGGACTAAATCCTCTGTATGGGTTAGGCAAGATGTGAATCTTGTCCTTGGGGATCCAAAATTGATTTGAACCAGTTGGTTTAGTCAGGCACAGTTTTGGCACCCATGCCTGAACCTTAGGTCTTGACTGGTTCAGTACAGCAAAGTAAGATCTTTGCCGAGATTTGGTTCTATAACCAAGTCCGGATCGGTTTAGAACAGACTTCTGTTTTCCCAGAATCATGTCAAGATTCTTGGAACCAGAAGTGAATCGTTCTAAAGCTGTTCTTAAGTCCTTAACTTGAGTTTTCAGGGAGGAATTCTCTGATTCAAGTTTTTTAACTTGATCAGGGGTTCCTTCCTGAATTTTCTCAGTTAAGGAATCAGAATCAGCTCCCTCTTTCAGGAGTTTTACTTCCTGTCGGAGGGACTCGATTCGGAGTTTGGCTTTCGCCAAATCTCGGGATAGATAGGAAATAAGAGAATTCAATTGCGATTTTGAAAAGCCCGTTACCTTTATTTCGCCGTCGTCGGAGAATGTCAGCTTGCCGTCGTCCCGGTCCGAGTCTGAGTCAGTCTCGATTTGATCTGAAGCGGTCAGGGCTAGAAGATTGGACTGAGGTGCTTCTTCTTCTTCTTCTGAGGAAGACTCGTCCCAGGTTGCTTGGAGTGCCTTCTTCTTTCTGTTCTTTTTGGACTCCTTTAGACTTGGACATTCAGTCTTGTAGTGGCCCTTCTTCTTGCATTCGTAGCAGGTTACGTTGGGCTTTTGTTTGTCAGTTGCAGGTTCATCTTGTCCGTCCTTTCTTCGGCTTGTTCTTCATGTGTTGGTTTGGTTCTTCAACTTTTTGTAGTAGTTTCGAGCTAGCCGGACCAGTTCAGATTGATCTTCTTCTTGATCTTCTATTTCTGAATCTGAGGTAGATTCAGGTTCAACTTGAGTTTTCTTCTTGGTCGTCTTCCCTGTTTTCCCTGCAAAGAAGGTTATACTTTTCTCGACCAAATTGGAGTTAGTCTGTTCATGCAGCTCAAGTTCAGAAAATAACTCATCTAGCTTAATTTTTGAAAGATCCCTAGAGACCTTGTATGCATCTACCATAGATGCCCACAAGGTGGTCCTAGGGAACGCGTTTAGGGCATACCTTATAAGATCACGATTTTGAACCTGGTGACCTATTGCGTGAAGACCGTTCATCAGCTCCTGGATTCTGGCGTGGAGCTGGGCTGCTGTCTCGTTATCTGCCATTTTGATAGTGAAAAGCTTGTTCAGTAGCAGGTCTCGTTTGCTGATCCTCGTATCTGAAGTTCCTTCGTGGAGCTCAATCAGTTTAGCCCATAGCTCCTTTGCACTTTTGAAGGGTCCGACGCGGTTCAGCTCTTCTTTCGTTAGTCCACATTGGAGAGTCTGGGTTGCTTTGGCGTCGGCTTCAATTTTACGTTTGAGGGAGGTGTCCCATTCTGAGTAGTTTTGTGGTACACCTTCAGCATTTGTGGGAATCATCAGTCCAGACTGGATGATTATCCACATATCCACCTGAGTTTTCAGATGGACCTCCATTCGACTTTTCCAGTAGGGAAAGTCTTCTCCACTGAACAGTGGAGGTCTGGTGGTGCTAAATCCTTCTTGGATAGACATTTGTTACTGGAATTAAAAAGAACAACAAAAATATTCCAAGACTTGGTCTTGGATTAGTATTGCGGGAAGAAATAATTAAACACAAATTTCAAGGGGTGTTGCACCAACCTTGAAAAAAAAAACTCGAACGAAAATTTTAAAATAAGAGAGAAAAAGAAATCCGAAAAAAAATTTCAAACTGGTGGTTGCACCAAGTTTGACTTCCCCGCTCTGATACCACTTGTTGGATCGAGAGATGCGAGAGAGGGGGGGGGTGAATGTCGCAAATCGTTCGGATTTAAAAAGAGTAAGTGCGCAGCGGAAATAAGACACAAGAGAAATGCTAACACGGTCGTTTTACTTGGTTCGGAGCCTGTGTCGACTCCTACTCCAAGGCCCACGGTCGTTGACCATTTTCTGTGGGCAATTCTATACGTTCGAGAAAGTTTACAATCACAAGTATTACAGAATTAGCTTCGTAAACTTAAATGAATATTTCGTTACCGACGTCCGGTGTAGATCGGAGTATTGGAGCAGCAGGACGTCGTCAGAGCTCGAGATGGAAGATTTCTGGAGCGTGTCGTGGAAGCAGAAGAGCGTATGAAAGTCGCAGTGATTGATGCTTGAAGAAGAGGGTCGAGGGTCCTTTATATAGGGCTGGGGGCGCCCGGGATGCTCGGGGCGCCCCCCACGTGGCTTTCGATCCGGCGAGCCCTCTGGTCAAGGCTTATCTCTGCTTCTTCGGGATCACCTTTGACTGGGGCGCCCGACGCGCGCGGGGCGCCCGGGTTGACCGGTCAAGGCTTCATCTTTTTCGCGAGGGTGAGCTGCTGCAGCTGCCAGTGGCGTGGCACAGTGGGCGCCCGCGACACGCGGGGTGCCCGACGCGCGCGGGGCGCCCGAAACATCCGGGGCGCCCCCAAATGTGCTGCTGTCGGGGCGTTTACTTGCTCTGCTGACTTTGGGTTGACTCTGGGGCGCCCGAAACATCCGGGGCGCCCTGCTCAGCTACTGCCTCACTCCTTTGAGGCTCTCTGAGCTGCAGAAACACAGTCCTTCGGTCCTGCATCCAGGGTTAGTCCAAAACAGCAATTAATAAGTTAATTTTACACAGCCTTGGCTGTCTTGGTTCTGACTTTGGGTCTCCAAAATGGAGCCCTAGGTCGAACCGACGCCTAATGTTCCCTCTAGGGGAACGCGTCCTCACCTACTCCTCTCGGGAGAGTTTACCTGATGCCAACCGGATCCTCCAGTTGGACTTTTGCCAGGCAATCCTTCGCCAGGTCTTGAGTTGCCAAGCTGCCCTTCGCTTGGTGCCTAGCAGCCCTTCGCTAGGTCTTTTCTTCTGGCAGCCCTTCGCCAGTGCCTAGCATTCCTTCGCTAGGGTTTGTCTATTCTGGCAGTCCTTCACCAGAGCCTAGCAGTCCTTTGCTAGGGCTTGTCTATTCTGGCAGTCCTTCGTCAGTGCCTAGCATTCCTTCGCTAGGGCTTTTCCTGTACACTCAAGAAACTTGTTAGACAACAACTAACCCTTAACTTTTGAACCCTTTTGCCAATATCAAAACACAGGTTTGACTTGGGTGCAATTTGCACCAACAAATACTAGTTCCACAAGAATCATTTAAATACTTCTTTGGTACGCAAGCCTTCTTTGCATTTGCCTTAACATCTTGTCTCCTAGAGGCATCCTTTCTACCCATAAGTGAAACAAAAGCTACCTCCTTGGTTTTTGGCCTATAACCTATCCCGGCTTTGTTGTACATGGCTCTTTGGTTATTTATGATCATATCAAAGTTGCTAGAGCCAACTTGAAATTTCCTAAGTGCCTTGGTTAGGTCTTCTACCTTTTCCCTTAGTTCCCTATTTTTTTTTCCAAACATGAATCATTTGGCATGGTAGAGGAAACATGCAAATTGTCCTTAGGTTTCATGGATTCTAATTTAAGCATGCAAACTTCATTCTTTAATTCTTTAACCTTTCTCCTAGCCTTAGCCAAATCATGATTTGTACTAGTAATAATTTTGACAAGAGTAGAAGAGGGTAAGCTATATACCTCACTTACCGATACATCGGATTCGGATGATGAGCCTTCACTTTCATCTTCACTACTTGAACTCCTCTCATCTTCGGATGTCTCCAAGTTGTCCACTCTCATTAGTGCAATGTGTGACACGTGATCTTCTTCTTCCTTTGAAGATGATAGATCATCCCAAGTAGCTTTTAGGTTTATGACACTCTTCCCTTTTTCTTTTGACTTCCTCTTGTCACCTTTCTTCTTCTCCTCCTTCTTTTCTTCGCTTTTCTTTATTTGCGGACACTCATTCTTCATGTGACCCTCTTGATGGCAATTATAGCAAATGATGTCTTTCCCTTTGCTCTTACTTCTTGACCCTTTCCTACCATAAGACTTGTTAGAAAAACTTTTAAAAGCTCTTCTCTTTTTCCTTACCATGAAGGCTTCTTGGTCACTATCCATGGAAGCACTAGACTCCTCCGACTCGGATGATGAGGAGTAGATGATCTTCTTCTTCTCCTTCTTCTTTTTCATTTCCTTTTCTACAATAAACGCTACACTTTTTTCTTTAGAAGAAATGTTAGCTTTCTCATGTAACTCAAATTCACAAAATAAATCATTTAACCTTACCGTAGAGAGATCCCTTGATACTTTGTAAGCATCAACCATTGATGCCCACAATGTAGTCCTAGGGAATGATTGCAAAACATACCTCACGAGATCTCAGTTCTCAACCTTTTCACCAATTACATAGAGCTCGTTGATTATTTCTTTGACCCTTCCATGTAGTTGGCTTACCGTCTCGTTAGCCTTCATTGTGAGCGATTGTAGTTGGGCAACCAAGAGGTCCTTCTTTGCCCTTCTTGACTGATTAGACCCTTCGTTGAGTTCGACGAGCTTCTCCCAAAGTTCCTTTGCGCACTTGAAAGGCCCCACTTTGTTGAGTTGCTCTTTTGACAATCCACATTGAAGCGTTGTGGTGGCCTTCGCATTTGCTTGTGCCTTCTTCATGATTTCCTTTGTCCAAGTCCTCATTGGTAGTGGCTCTCCTCTTTCGTTGACGTGTGCATCGAAGTCATCTATAATACTCATCCAATTTTCAATATCGTTCATCAAATAATACTCCATCCTACCTTTCCAATAGGCGAAGTCGTTTCTGTCGAAGAACGGTGGCCTTGCGGTGCTATAGCCCTCTTGAAATGCCATTTCTTGATACTCTGGTCGACGGTGAGTTCTCCCGAAGCGAACCAGCTCTAATACCACTTGTTAGATCATGGCGCTTGCTAGAGGGGGTGAATAGCACTTTTCTTGAACTTTCTCTACAAGATGGTTAGCACAATACAAGCAATATAATGAAAAATATGAAATCCAATGCTAACACAAAGAATTTACTTGGTATCCACCCCGAGAGGTGACTAATCCAAGGATCCACGCATAATCACACTCTCCATTATGAAAAACCTCCTTCAAGGTGGAGAAAACCTTTACAAGGTTGTCTTCTTCCTCTTTACAAGATGGAATTGAAAGCGAGAGGAAGAACTGATGACTTTTTGCACGAACAACACTTTGGTACACTTGAGAACCATACCTTTATCGTGCCAAAAACACACCCTTTAAATAAGAGTAAAGGACAACTCCTAGAGTCATCCAGCCAGACACCAATCGATTGCCCCTGGGGCAGTCGACTGGTCTAGCCTTAATTGCTAGCCAACGGCTAGTTTTCTGGGGTATCAGTCGACTGCCCCTGGGGCAGTCGACTGGTCGAGGGTCGAAAACATTCTATGAGTTTGAGAACTTGCTGGCAGTCGACTGCCATTCTCCCAGTCGATTGCCCAACTTATACAACCTCTCTTCCTCACTCCGAAGACCCTCCTTTACGTGTGCCTTCAAGTACACACCATTGACTTGCCCCTTGAAGTCTTCTTCCACCGGCTATCGTCCCTCGGATGCGCACACAAGCCTTCCCTTGGCTTGCCTCCATGCCACCCTTCATGTGTGCCCTTTGAAGTCCACTTCCCGGCTTGCCCTTGGAGTTCTCTTCCCTCGGCTCTCGTCCCTCGGATAAGTCCTCCATGTGTGATTTTTCAAATCTTGCAAACTCAATCACACATATCAAATAACAAGATAACACCCTAACCTTAACCATGTTGACACACACATCAAAACCATGATCTTCCCGATCATCCTTTGGTCGATTGCCCTAACACATTCATCGACTATTCCGCGGCTAATCGGTTAGACGAGTTTGATTGCTTGAACAACAAGTTTGTTCAAGCGGTCACTCGTATCGGTTAGTACGATGATGTGTCGGTTGCTTGGGTAATTATTCTCCATCTGGATTTGTTTCAATTAATGAAATTTTAATCCGGGGACATGGAGAGTATTCCCATGTGCAAACAACTGAAACCCAACAAATATTGCCCTAATCATGAGGAAGATTGAACTAGAAGCGGAGTCTTCAATCGATGAAGAATAAACAACCTATATGGCAAAAAAGTTAAATAAGATTTTTAAATCTAATAAATTTCATAAAAAGTAGGGCAACAAATATTCTCCAGGAAGAAGTAAAGTCCGATGCTATAACTGTGCTGAAGGATATGCAAAGGACAATTGCCCAAAGTTAAAAAATAAAGAATCAAACAAGTCCAAGCACAAGAACCTAAAGGCAATGTGGGACTAAAGCTCGTCATCAGAGTCCAAGATTGAGGCCTATGCTCATCTGCCACTAATGGCAAGTCACCAAGAATTGAATGACAAAACAACATCCGAGATGAGCATCGATGAACGGGGAGATACTTTCGAAGGAAGCGACAATGGAGAGGGAACATCCAACTTCGAACACGATGAAATAGTAAGTGAGGTTTGCAAACTTATAAGCTGTATATCGGTATAAGTCGAACATTAAATCTTTTTGCAACTTAGATCTAAATACATTAATCTAAAAAGAAAATTAGCAACAACATGCCCACTTGAATTTTTTGATGAATTAAAAATTGAAAATACTAAATTGAAAGAATAGATAGAAAATTTGGAAAATAATGAATGCTTATCTCAAAATTTGAATGTTTGATATACTAGAAGACTAAATTGGAATTTATAAAATTATAGGGGATAAATTATAAAAGGGCACAAAAATTACATACTACCCAAATTCTTGATCAATCTAGTAGGTAAAAATCTATATTGGATTCCCAAATCCATTTTAAATTGTTGATTTTTTTTTTTGCATGCTTAGTAGTTAAATTGAATAAATTGCCTTAGAAGTTCTTGTTTATTAAAAAATATCTATTCAATGATTTATTTCTGCATTTAATTGGTTTTTTATTTTTTTTATAGATATAATTCATATATCCAAAGAAAATTTTTGGGGTTTTTTCGAACGTTACACTATTTTTTTGAAATTTTTAATCAAAAATTATATTTTTAATTTTATTAATACTTAAAAAATTATTTTTGGAAAATCAGATTTTTCACAATTTAATAGTTATATTATGATTGCTAAGAAAAATTATCAGAATTTGTTAACTCAAAATCGAATTTTGAAAATATTTTTTTTCAAAAACTTCAAATGTTCTATAATGAAAATTATTTTATGATACTTAGAAAATTTATTTAATCTTGAAAATTTTCAAGAGTTATGCTTACTATTTTGACATTTTGTTAAAAATTTTGAAAAATTTCTGACAAAAGATGAAATTTAATGAATTTTTCTTCAAAAAATATATTTTAAATATTTAAAATTTTTGAGGATAGATTTTTTATGACTTAAAATTTTCAAGGACTCTCTATTAAATTCTACTCACTTAGAATTTTATTACCACTTTGAATGTTTTTTCAAAATTTTTATGATATTTTAACAAAATCTCATTTTTTGGATGTGATCAAAGGGGAGAGTTTGAGGGTTAAGTTAAGGGGAGGTTTATTTCAAACTTAATTGCAATATTTAAGTGTACTAACATGTATAATTTGTTTTATTGTTCTTATAAACAATGTCATCTCTTATGTTTATTTACCCTAACAAAACTCGGGTTGATGCACATAAAAAGGGGAGATTATAAGCATCCGAGGTTAGTTTTGATATAGTCAACCGAGTCAAGTTAAGTCCTGTGTGATTTGATCCTTGTATATAAGTGTGCATGAGCTTAGGAGCACATGAAATTGAGCGGAAGATGCGACGAACGAGAAGGATAGGACAGGGAAGAGAGTTGATGGCTCGATTTATCTGAGGGATGAGAAGTTGTGAAAGAGTGCACTGGTTGACGAGAAGAGCGTGCACAACATCCGAGGGACAAGAAGTTGGGAGGAAACCCTTTCGAGGAGAAGGTCGGAGTTGGATTCAGGTGAGCTTAACTTTAGACAACCAAAAAATCTCCTAAGCAAGTAGAGTCCAAGAAGATCAACTCGGAGGCTGGCCCTAAAGACCTGAGGCACCCTACTTGTGATTGAGAGCACCTTAGATGCAAATTTAGAGTTGCCACTAAAAGGCGCGAGGGAGCCTTAGTTCAGATTGAGGGCTACCTAGATTGGAACTAAGGCACCCTCAGTCGTATCTAAGGTGCCCTAGATGAACAGTAACTGAAAGTTATCATTTACGTAGTGGTTAAAATTTTATCCAACTAAGGCGTCGTGGGTTTCAACTGAGGCGCCTAAGCGTCACATCAGCAAATGGTCACTTCGACCATTGGACTATAAATAGCCCTGAGAGCTAGGATTAAGATATAACAATGAGTATTGAATGTTGGATATGATCCAAGCAATTGAAGCCAACACCATTGATCCGTGTGGGTGTAGCGCACCATAACTTTACTTCCTCTTGTTGTAGTTGATCTGGGAGAAAGGGAGTCCACATGCGTGGTTGATCACGGGTAAGTTTTGTTTGCTTTAGTGTTTATTTCGGATGAATTGGATAGCTAATTAAATAGTAGATTTGGGAGGAGTATATGTGTTGGATTAGCTTTTAGGTTAATTCTTTGATCTTGTAACTCTTACTGTGTGATACTCTATTGAAGCAACTGGATCTGAAATTGGATAAGTTGTAGGTTGTGTTGATAATAAGGGGTTTCTTTCTATGAGATACTTGGAGTAAGATCGGTAATTGGTTTAGCATGTAGAGGTGTAGTTTGATGGTGTTTGGTTGGATGTGGTTATGTGTGGAATGATCTTGTGATGTTCTGATCTTTTAATGGAAATGCTATGTGGCTTAGGTTTGTAGCTTAGTTCTTGATCTTGTGGTGTGAACTCTGCCGTGAGCTTTTGGGTGGATGGATGTTATTTCCCTTAAATTGTAGATGTTGGCTATTAGGCTAAAGGGCTTTGTTGTTAGTTTGGTTCATGAGTTGGTTAGAATGATTGTCTAGTTTTTTTCCTCTTGACCTTATGTTTGTGAAATGTGATACATGGATGGGTTTAGGTGGGGATGTGCCTGTTCCCATGTGGTTTTGTAATACTCTCACTGAGAGTTACCATTTGGGGTTGATCTAGTTGGGTTTGACATGGTTATGGATAGTGGATAATTAAATCTAGTCCCAACGTCTGGAATTTGGTTTAGCTATTCACTAGGTTTAAGTACTTATGTTGTACTTTGTATTAAAGGACATTGATATGATATGGATGTGTGGATGAGAGGGGTTCTTCTCTGACACGGACTTCATTCTAGAGGCGAGTACCTCTGACTTGACTCTTTATTGATATTGTATGCATGACTTGTTGTTATGGTAGTAGTAAGTTGTTACCTTTACCTATTTTTGATTATCCTGCTTGATACTTGGCTGTTTGGACTTGTGATAATCATGTTTATATCTATACAGTCTTACTTTGATACTCTTACTTTTTAGAGTACACATGTGTGAACGTGTGATTGGGATTGGTTGTGTGTCACATTATACTAGACATTCGGATTACCACTAGTTACATTTTTACTTGTATAACTAGTTGCATAATGGTTAGGTTGTGATATATGATTCAGACTTGCGTATGTCATATTATGGTATGAATGATGATCTGGTAGGTATTGCATTTATTAGTGTCATGCACCATCCTTGCATTGTTGCATAACTGTCGACCCTTGGCTCCCTTATGATTGAGACGAGTCGACAGTTATATTAGGATCTATCCACTTGGCCACTCAGGGGTTAATGGTTGTGGGAGTGTGGGCAGTTTGCCACTATCAGGACACGCTCACCCACTCAAGAGTAGTGGTAGATTGGAGCGATATGTATTCAGTGGATCCCTCCGCTTTTTAGTGATTCAAGGGGATGAGACCGATGCTATCCCATTTGCTTGTAGGAGTGTAGTACTCCATCTGCATCGTGTCCACTTGACTACTCTGGAGCAGTAGCGGCAGAGTGTATATAGTTGTCACAGTACTACTCACTTGGCCATTTGCATACGATATATGATGTTGGCTTGACTGGCTTCAAGGGTTGGCACATGAAATTGTATCATGTGTATATGATGCATGGTTGCATTTGAATGAGCTATGATTACTGCATATGTTTGACATACACATACAAGAGCTATTTGTATATGATTTTATGATATTGCATTGGCTCATGGGGTACGAGCTTACTTGTGGAGGGTTTTGTTGGGGATCGATACGCTGGCTAGAGGGGGGGTGAATTGCCCGTTGCCCTCAATGCGTTGATTTCTTCGTACAAGTGTTAGCGTGCGCAAGCGGAAACTTAAACTTGTTAGGATGTATACTATAAGCCTAGCTTTTGTATGAATATCTATTTTGGAATAAGAATCACAATGGTCATATGTTTGCATTTTATATTTGTTATATATGTAGTTGTCTGATACTTTACATTGTATATAACATGGTGTGTGGTGTCACACAGAAGATCATGTTATCAGTTCCTTGTGAAGTATATGTAGTGGCTCACAACCTAGATGAATTTGGACAAACCATCGGAATGGTTGTAGTATAATTTGGCATTAGTCTATCTTGATTATAGAATTACACTTGTACACTTTGTGTGTATTGAGCAGGACCGATTTGAGGTGATTCAATTTATACTGACTATATAATCGAACAAGACCTCAGGTTGTTATAGATGTACATTCTCTTAATCCCGATATAATAACGGGCACATGTACTTAATATTTATTTCTTTAATTTACTAATGGGCGAGATTTATTCATTAAATAAATAAGCCCGGTAAATTGGGAAATAATATATTTATATGGTGTGTCGTTGATTATAGAAGAAAATCGTGCCCTAATTATTTTAGGATGATGATGTCCCCTTGAGGAGCTCATAAAGTTTATCATGTAAATCCTACAGGTGGACTTGGTCCGACATGATAATAAGGTTGAGTGGTACTACTCTTAGAGTTAGATATTAATTAATTAAATTGTTAGTAATTTACTTAATTAATGGACATGTGATATCTTAAACACGGGGAGAAAATGTACACATAATATGGCGGAGCCCATATATTAATATGGGATTGGTGCGGTAGTTCAATAATAACCCATTAGTGGAGTGGATTATTATTAACGGGTCGGGTTGAGGATCTGTTAGGAGACCAAAACTAACTCCTCCTCATGGTCCCTATTGTAGCCTATAAATACCCTCTCATAAGCCATCATGAAGAGAACCAAGGCCTTGGTTTTTCTCCCTATCTCTTTCTCTCTCTCCTAGGGTTGGGTGGCGCAGGCAACAAGGGGCTCGACCTAGGGCTAAAGAGAAGGGAAGAAAATATTTTCTTCCTCTCTTCTCTTCTCCCTCCTTTGGGCATGCGACATCAACAAGAGAAAGGGGAGTCTTCCTCTTCTCTTCTCCTTCACTTCTCTTCTCTTCTCTTGAGTTGCGGCGCAAGGAAGCAAGAAGAGGTGGTGGCCAGCGCACCTTCACCTTGAAGGATTAGGGCTGGCGGTGAAAGGAAGAAGAAAGGATAAGGAGGGCTTTTGGTTTTGGTGGCTTTGTTTCTTGGAAGATCGTCGCCAACACGACGTCCAAGAAGAGGATAGGAATACAATAGAAGATCAAGAGGTAAAACAAGAAGGTATAATATACTATTTGAAAATCAAGAATAGACTTCGCCACAAGTTACTTCGGCAAAATCTTTTAACGAAGTAATACATGTTAATCAATTTTGGTAATAAATTTGATGAATTAAATTCCATTTTAGACTTCGTAGGTTAAAAATTACTGGCCTTACTACAAAATTTATTTGATATTTTACTTCATAATAAATATTCGATGAAGTAATAAGTTACAAAATAAAATTCATAAATTTCTATACCGAAGTAATAAGTTTAAATCAACTAAAATAACTCCCCAAGTCCAAACTTTGCCCTAACTTCATCGCACACAACTGCACAACACGTCCCCCTTCTGCCCGACGACGTGGCACCCCCTTCTGCCTTGAGCAGCGCCTCCTCCGGCGTTTCTTTGTCGCTAGAAAAGAAGCCCCTGAAGGGGGCGAGGAGGAGGAAGCGGGGTTCCTCCAGGAGGGAGGAGCAGCTATATGGGATATCCGGGAGGATGTTCTCGAACGAGGCCAGTGAGGTCACTTCGCTTTTCACCCAGCAAGGGAGGAAGGGAATTGTTCCGGAAGGAATCGATGACGATGTACAGTCACCGGGGTTCTGCCCACGTGGAAATTGTTGTGGCGGGGAGGAACTCAGTGCCCTACGAGATTAACACCAACATTAGGGGAACACGTCGGAGATTGTCTGGCGGAGCCCACTCCGATGCTCAAGTCAGTGTATTGAGGGAGAGTAAAGGCAGCAAGAAAGGAAATGTGTGTAGAGTTAAGAGAGCATAACCCCTTTACCAGAGGGGTTGAACTACCTTTTATACCGATGGCGGCGGGGACTATAGTACGTGTCTCCGTGCTTCTCGCCACGTTCCCCCTATCTTCGATTACGGTACCCCCCTCGCCATAACGGTCCTCTCCCTCATTGAATCTAGTTCATTGTAAGGATGAGGGCGATAATGATCGAGGATTGCGGGCCCTGATCCTTTCGTAAATACGGGTGATCATTACCCAGGGATCCGCAAATAGGGGGTTCATTATTTGCAGTCGAAGGTGACTTGGGCTTCACTCTCCCGAGGTGATCTCAGGGACTCCCGGCCAGGGGAGGGGGGTCGTGGGCGATCTACTTCCTCGGGGTGATCCCGAGTCCCGACTTCCCAGGGTGATCCCGGGAGATTTGTTCCTCCCGGGCACAGTTATCCCGAGAGGGGGGGGGTCGTGGAGCTTTGGAAGAAGGATCGCTCCAACCAATCATGTCCTGCCGCGCAGCTTCATTGCCCCACGTGTTCGCCACGGGCTATTAACCCCATCACAAGTCGCTCCCTTCAAGTCTGATCGAAGAAAGCGTGACTGACTGATCGGACTAGTGTTGTGATAATGAAGCTAAGCTTAGTTGGTTCCTCCGTCCTTTACTGCTTGGCTGGCGGCCCGTGGGTCCCTAAGATACAACCAGTGCACCCCAGGACTTCGGGTGATTTTTTGAATACGTCCATATTCCTGCAAACTTTGTGGCAACCATAATGATGTGGTGGCTCAGCGTATGTAATAGGGTCACGTGTCTCTTCCCTCGTTGTGCGGCGATATCATCTTGATATGCACTGCGGGATATACGAAGTGACGGCAGGCAGGGCTAGTGGTTCCCCGAGGTAGCCTATTAATGCCCTCGACGTGCTGCTCCCCTATTGCTTAGAGGGGTGCGGCGCATCCTTATAAAAGTGGGTGCAACGACACCCTGTAGCCTCCTTACCCTATCTATCGTCAAGAGTTCTCCTTCTTTGGCTATTCCTCTTGCCGCTGCGTCTCTTTGACGAGAGTAAGTCTCCCTCCATCCTTTTTTCCCCTACTCTATCTCTATGGGTCCAATGGAAAAGAAGAAGAAAACCTCGGGTGAAGATGAGTGCTCCCTGAAAGAATTAGGATTTCGTGCAGAATGGTACGAGACCCTCTCTTCCAGAATTAGATCGGAATCCCTCGAGGCTGCCCGCCAGAAATACGATATCCCGGTAGACTGGGAGGTGAGGGTCCCTGCTTCAAGTCAATCGCCTGTAACAACCTGTGAGGATTTTTATACTTTCTTTCTGGGACAACTAGAACTAGGGCTTCGCTTCCCTATCCCTCCTTTTTATATGAATGTTGCGAAGTACTTCGGTATCTCGCTTCAACAACTGGCTCTGAACGCCCTTGCCCAAATGGGTGGAGCCCTTGCCCTCTTCAAGCTTTTTGACATTCCTCTGACCCCCGATTCTTCCATTTCTTTTTTGTCCCCGTTGGGTCCCGAAGGGCATTTGGGTTTACTGCTCACTCTGGCCACCAATTTCTGGGGGGGCCTCCCTTCTTCTCATAAGGGATGGAAGGAAAGATTCTTTTATATCCGGCTTCTCGAGCATCCTTTCAGTCTAATCCACTAGACAGAGAATTTGCCTCCTATCCCGGACCTCGGCAACTTCTAGCTGGACGCAGGATATCAGAGAGTTAAGGGTATCCTGACTAGGATGGAATTCCATGGGCTCCAATTAGTGCAATGCGAGGAGCTCCTTTATCGGGCTGAACTTAGTCCGAAAATTACAACCCTCGGCTCCAATCTTCATAAGTTGTTTTTTATCTAGTACAATTTCTGGTTAATGCTGACTGATGTCTTTTTGTTATTACCGTGCAGGCGACATTATGTTCTCCCAAGTGATGAATCAGCTCCTGAAGTGGGACTAGGCTAATGAACAGGTGCTGGTCCCAGGTTCAACATCTTTTGCTCCCGCGGGAATCTCCACTGAGGCTGGTGAGGGAGTGGATGAGTTATCTACAGGCCGAGCAGTACTAGAGGCCCCCCCCCCCCGCCCCCGAGATATTGGAGCCTCGGAGTTGACAACGGTCCTCGAAGGGGGTCAGCTGCTTTGAATACCGAGGCCCCAGATGCAAAAACTGCACCCCCTTCATCTGTCGCTCTGTCAGAGACCCACACGCCTGCGAAGAAATGTCGGGAGCATCTATCCCGAAGGGATCGCCCCCTGAAGAGGTTGAAGAAAGGCCTACCCCTAAAGTTCTTGAGTTCGACTGCCCCCGAGGATGCGGCTTCACGGTCCTTGGGAGTTTGGGAAGGATCTTCCCCTTCTACCATTGAGGCTCCTACTCCCGCACCCGATGCCCCAGCTCCCCCGATTGACCCTCCGGCTGCTCCTCGCAGTAAAGAGGTGCCCAAGGATCAGCCCTGCTCTTACCGGAAGGCCCCAAAGGTGAAGAAGAAGGTGGAAAATGGTTTTCAATCCATCCGAATAAAGGGGCGTGCTTCTGCGGGTTCGCCTAGGGCTTCAAGTTCAGAAGAAGATGTCCCTGACCCCAGAGACGTTCCCAGTCGATTAGGGCCTTCTACTGAGGGAATTTTTCCTTCTCCTGTTCTACCGTGGCGGGCAGCTGGATCAACCCACTACCTGGGCATGTTACATCAATCTCTAATATCGGCAAGTATTTTGGCACGCTTTTTATTTATTTCAAAGCCTTTTACTAACTGTCTGTATCTGCCCCGTAGGTAGCTTCTAACTGAACGACCACCAGCCGTTTGCTTTATTCCGGATGGGTTACTGAAGACCTCCTCCGGTGAGTGGCGGATGTCGAGGCGAAAATTGGCCGGCCCGCGAGGCCGACCTCATGCAGTTGGAGGTCAGCCGGGCTCTTCGAGAGAAAATAGAGCATTATCTTAGTGCTTTAATAGCGACCGAGAATACCCTGCATGGGTATAGACTCCGGGAACGCCTTGGATCCGAGAAGAACCAGGTCCTTGCAGAGGAACTGCAGAAGCTATCACAGGAGCGAGAGCAACTCCTGGCCCAGACGGGGGAGTTGACTGATCAAATCACCCTCCTGGAATCCGCGAAGAAGGCTTTGGAGGACCGGGATGCGGGACGGAAGCGCCTGATGGCTCTGCGAGAACACGACCTAGTGCTGTCGAGCTCTTATGCAGCTGACCTCTAGGAGCAAGTTACTCAGACCAAAGCCCAGGCTGCTGCTGCTACCCAGAAGCTCCAGGAGATGCAAGAGGCTCAGGACTGCCTATTCCAGGAGGAGGCGACGCTGAAGGCTGCCAAGGAGGAGGCCGAGGCCAAGCTACAACAGCAGCAGGGTATTCACGCGACTCAACTATCCCAGGCCAAGACAGAGTCCAAGAACAAGTACCTGGAATCGGAGGAGTATGCCGAGGTGGTAGCCGTTCAAGCATTGAAGTGGCTGAAATAGGGCTTCTATGGCGCTATCAACTAGTTGGAGAAGGATCAGCTGTTGAAGCCAGGCTCGGACTTGAGTGCGATAACCATCTAGCGTGTCTGGGACGATCTTCCCCCTAAAGAGAATGCCCTATAGGATCCTTCTTGACCCAGGCATAAACTACCTAACCGCTCTTTGGCCACTGTATTTTCTCCTTTTTAAGTTCTCTCTTGTAAGACAAGTATGTAATTGTTTCACCATTGAATGTTGACATCACTGGACTTCTTATATGTCGATGGTGTTGGGACCGGGTGCATGTTGACAAGGATACGAGTTCGTAAAATTTAAAATTTTTACGTGCAGCGGAAGAGTTTGCATAAAATAATTTCCTAAATTATTTTAACTTCGTATCTAGCATGCAATCTTATAGTGTGTTGACATAATCATAAAATAAAACTTTGCGGAAAAGTAAACTAATTTACATTATACCTCTCGTAACTCGAAGTAAGGGACGAGATCCAACCGTAGCATCCCTTGGAAGCTTCGCCTCTATTCGCGTCCACGCCGAGTTCTCTTCGGGATGACTTCGCAAAGTCACGAGTTTTGTGCCGACGAGAACTATTAGATTCTCTATAGGCACAACAAAGAAGAACAAGAGAAAAATAGGAAACTCACCAAGAAGAAACGGAATCTAAATTCCGGGAAGAGAGGAGTCGCTATCCGCTTCTTCTTCTTCTTGTTTGGTTTCTCCTTCTTGTTGAAGCTCACGGCAACTCACAAGGGGAGGAGAGGGTTGCGTCGGCCCTAGTTCTTCAAGGGGGTGCCGGCCCTAAATCTCCAAGAGGGTGCCGGCCCTAGGTGGGGAGAAGAGAAGAGGGAGAAGAGAAGAGAGAGAGGGAGAGCTCTTCACAACTTGATTAGTTGATTGGGAATAAGGGCTTGCCTTTGGTTCCTTTATATAGTAGCAACTCCTTTGCTAAGTCTCCCTCTAAACCAAATTAACGGAATTAGTTATAAGAAATTTATCTTGTAAATTCTCTTATTAATTATTCCGTTTAAGCCGAGTCTTATTATAACTAATTTATAATAAAACAAATTCCTCTTCTCTTTAAATTATGGAATAAATTTTATAAGAAATTTATAAACTTTCTTATTATGGAAAAATCAATTCTTAATTGATTTTATAAAATTAAAATAAACCATTTCATGGATTATTTTAACTTCCATAAAAAGAATAAATTTCTACAAATTTATTTATATAAATTTCTTTATACAAATTTATTCATCCATAATTTATAAAATAAATAGCGCTAGATTTATTTTATTAATTAAACCAATTAAATTGGTTTATTCTCCCTTTATTGGCCGGCCACCCAAGGAGGGTTAACACCCTCTTTGGCCGGCCAAAACCGACCCGAACCGATCGCGAATTAAACTCATTTAATTCGCCCAAAAAGCCTTCAAAAGACTTAGCCATTTTTAGTTTCCGTTGCGCCTCTGATTAACTCAGATTCGACTTATTTCTCTTGATCGGAAAAATCCAATTTTCAACTCGTTTTAAATCCCTCGGATTACTCGTAGTGCGTGTGACTAAATAGGCTTTCGATTTATGTTGGCCGTCTATAATTAACTAATTATAGAACGATCATGAGTGACACCTAGTAGTACATCATGATCCCCAATTAATCGAAAGATCAACGGTTTGACCTCAGAAGAAATTATTCTGAAACCCTTCAGCAGATCTAATGAATCGTGCCCCATTCCCTTCACCACCTTATACCCACTTGGTTCAGGACACGGTCTATGGTGTCAGTCCCCACTAGGCTGACTACGTCACACCTAGCCCAAGTAGTGTCTTTCTCGTCCTTTGGATTTCTAATTACTCTCATGTATTTAAGAGACTCGCACTCTAAACATGATATACTCTGGCCAGAGATTTCTGAGTAACAATCCGACGATAGGCCTGGGTATACATCTCCTCGCAAGGAGTGGTGAATCCTTTGTAGGCTGTTCAAACATCTTCGGGCACTTCGGCTTATACCCAATCATCCTGGGTCCACACCTCCTTGGAGATGCTTGCTTAAGATGTTAAAGTATAAGTCTCCATGACCAAGATGACTTGAACACCGCAAGTCAAAGGAACATCGCACTTAAGCTGCAGTAAGAACTTCATTGACATATCTTTATAGATAACCATATGAAGTTTTACAGCTAGTCACTTCAATGAACTAGTTCCCTTAACTAGCATCCATGTTTATCTCCGGACATCCCAATGTCACCAGCCAGTGAAAATCAGCTGATTAGAGAATAACCCATGCTAGTCTCAACAGAATTGATAGTGTCCGTTTTTATCAATTCATCGACTAGGGATAATTTCAATACTTCACAATTGCACATTAGAGATAATCACTAGTTGTGATCCCATCACAAATTCTCTTATGCTGTGAGTTGTATTGCGGACATTCAGTAGATGAGTTTAAGATCCCAATCAAATACACAAAACATGTATACTCAAATAGTGAATTATCATTTATTAATATAAATGTTTACATCATAAGGCGATTGCCTTAGGACACTTCTCTCATATCACTAACAAACTCCCACTTGGCCTAATGCCAATCGCTACGGTATCCAATACCATAGGCTCTAACATGTCCCTCAAACTTGCTTTGAGGCAAGGCCTTAGTTAAAGGATCCGCTATATTCCTTTCAGTGGGAACCCTCTCAATTTGTATGTCATTCCTACTTATAATCTCTCTGATCAGATGATAGCGGCGAAGCACATGTTTGGATCGCTGATGAGACCTTGGTTCCATTGCTTGTGCAATAGCTCCATTGTTGTCGCAGTAAACCGGCACTGCTTCATCAATGGTTGGAACCTCATCAAGTTTTGAGACAAACTTCTTGATCCAAACTGCTTCCGTGGTATAATCCGCTACGGTGTCTTGTTTGGAACCTTTCCAACTTATTGCGCCTCCATTCAAAGTAAATACGTATCCAGACTGCGATTTAGAGTCATCCTTATCTGTTGGAAACTAGCATCTATATACCCACGTATTACCATATCTCCTTCTCCATATATCAGGAACACATCCTTAGTTCTTCTTAAGTACTTAAGGATTGTCATTACAGCCGCCCAATGATCCATTCCCGGATCCGACTGGTATCTGCTTGTGACGCTCAAAGCATACGATACATCGGGCCTTGTACATAATATAGCATACATGATAGATCCTATCGCGGATGCATAGGGAATCTTATTCATGCAAATCCTCTCATCTTCTGTGCGCGGACACATAGACTTTGAAAGGTTGATCCCATGCCAGATGGGAAGGTAACCTTTCTTGGATTCCGGCATGCTAAACCTTTTTAGCACTCGGTCTATATACGTAGACTGCGAAAGACCAAGCAACCGTTTTGATCTATCTCTATAGATTCTAATCCCAAGGATATAGGTTGCTTCTCCCAGGTCTTTCATGGAGAAAGTTTTGGACAACCAAATTTTAACTACTGTAAGATTGATATATCGTTTCCTATAAGTAAGATGTCGTCGACATATAATACTAGGAATACGACTGCACTCCCACTAACCTTCTTGTACACACAAGGTTTGTCAGGATTTTGTGAGAAATCAAACTCTTTGATTGTCTTATCAAAATGGATGTTCCAGCTCCTAGATGCTTGCTTCAGTCCATATATGGATCGTCGAAGCTTGCATACTTTGGTTTTATCAACCAATGTGAAACCTTCAGGTTGTATCATGTATACATCCTCAAGCAGGTTTCCGTTAAGGAAAGCTGTTTTCACATCCATTTGTCATATCTCATAATCATAATGAGCTGCTATGGCTAGGAGCATCCGAATGGATTTAAGCATAGCTACTGGCGAATAGGTTTCATCAAAATCAATTCCTTGCTTCTGACGATATCCTTTTGCCACTAATCTAGCTTTAAAGGTAACAACATTACCTTCCATGTCGGTTTTCTTCTTGAAAACCCACTTGCACCCTATGGGCTTAATCCCTTCAGGTGGTTTAACCAAGTCCCATACTTGATTTTCGTACATGGAATCCATTTCCGACTTCATGGCCTTAAGCCATTTGTCCCTTTCTGAACTATTCAGAACATCTTCATAACTGATAGGTTCGTCATCGCTTATGAGTAACACGTCGTTCGATTCACTTATGAGAAATCCGTATCTCTCTGGAATATTGCGTGTCCTATCAGATCTACGAAGAGGTGGTGTAGTTTTAGGTTCAACTGATAGCTCATCATTATGAGGTATTGGTTGTGGGTCTAGACTAGGTGTCTCTGTAATGTCTATTGGAGTTTCTTGGACTTCATCAAGTTCAATGCCACTCCCACTGTTTTCTTGTAAAAGAAAAACCTTTTCTAGAAATACAGCATGCCTTGAAACAAACACCTTTTGTTCCAAGGGATGATAGAATTGGTAACCCTTCGTTTCCTTAGGGTATCCAATAAATAGACACTTATCAGACTTAGCATCCAATTTGTCTGATACAGTCCGCTTCACATAAGCCGGACAACCCCATATCTTAAGGTGAGTTAAGTGGGGTTTCTTACTATTCCATATCTCATATGGAGTAGTTGAGACTACCTTGGTCGGGACTCTGCTTAGCAAGTAAACAGCTGTCTTTAGTGCATAGCCCCAAAAGGATTTTGGAAGAGTTGCATGATTCATCATAGACCTAACCATGTCCATCAAGGTTCGGTTGCGCCTCTCAGATACACCATTATGCTGTGGCGTATACGGCGGAGTCCATTGGGACAATATCCCATTGTCCCTAAGATAATCTTGAAACTCTTGACTTAAGTATTCACCACCTCGATCGGATCGAAGTATCTTAATACTTTTGCCAAACTGTTTCTCTACTTCATTTCTGAACTCTTTGAATTTCTCAAAGGCTTCAGATTTGTGTTTCATCAAGAACACATACCCGAATCGTGAGTGATCATCGATAAAGGTGATGAAGTAGCTATAGCCTCCTTGTGCTAGAGTTGACATTGGTCCACATACATCGGTATGTATTAGACCAAGCAATTCTCCCACTGGATTACCTTTTCCGGAAAAGGATAATTTGGTCATCTTGCCTTTTAAGCATGATTCGCATGTATCAAATGAACCAGGTTCAAATGATTCCAAAATTCCACATCGGTGTAATTCGGTCATGCGTTTCTTACTTATATGGCCAAGACGACAGTGCCACGTGTAGGAGTCTATTCGATTATCTGTTCGAGCACGTTTGTTGCTAACTTCGATATTGAAAACGTCACTGGATAAATCTAACGTGTAGATGCCATTGCACAAAGTTCCATTCCCATAAAAAACGCCATTTAAAGTTATGTAACAACAATTGTTACTAAAAGTTAAATGATAACCTTTTTCATTCAAACATGAAATAGATACAATGTTCTTTATTAATGAAGGAACAAAATAACAATTATCCAATTCTAAGACACGTCCAGTGGGGAGCTTTAGCAAATAGGTTCCGATGTCAACAGCAGCAATCTTTGCTCCATTTCCAACTCGCAAATTTGTTTCTCCCTTGACGAGTCTTCTTCTATTCCTTAGCCCCTGTATGTCATTACATATATGTGAGCTACACCCAGTATCAAGTACCCAGGTATTTGAGGAAATAGAGTGACATTCAATAACGAAGATACTTGAAGAGGATGGGGCATCAGATGCCTTCTCTTTCAAGGACTCAAGATAAACCTTGCAGTTTCTTCGCCAGTGACCCTCCTTGTCACAGTGATGGCAAGTGCCTTTTAGGGTATTTTCAGTCTTTTTGGCCTTTTTCTTCTTTCCCTTATTCTGTTCTTTGGCCTTCCTCTTAGAACCTTTCTTCGAGGAACCAACTAACAGAACCGTCTTTTGATCCTGCTTCACAGAAGGCTCTACAGTCTTCAGCAGGTTGAGCAACTCAGGAAACTGGTCTGGAGTTGCATTTTCGGGAGGACGGTTGGGAAGTTGATCTTCAAGGACATAAGCAAGCTTCTTTGTCTTGAGGACTTTCCTCAGGTTTCGAAGCCAGTCCATGAAGTTTGGCCCAGTTAGTTTATTGGTGTCCAAAATGGAACGCAAGTTTAGGGAAGACATGATCGAGTGATTATCCTAGAAATACAAATTGAGATTATGTGAGAAGAATGATTAAAGAATGTATCATCATACATAAATTAAATCCTATTTATTTTACGAATTGAGTCACCCTTATTATCAATTCGGGAGATCGTAGGAACATCTCCAAATAGGTTGATATCCAACCATAGATAAGAACAACCATGGCTGTGGCCATCAAGTTTTTCTTAGCTATGAAGGTAGGTAATTATACCGATTACACATCACATATATGTAACTATCACTTTATGCTATCAACTAATTGAATGTTTGCATAAATCATTGAGTTGTTAACTCATTAACAAGTATGTATCAATATACATAGCACCCAACTGCACCTCTCTTTACATCGACCTTGGCTGTGGCACAACAAATCGATGCTCCAAGCTTAAGGCTGACCCATTAATCAAGAAATAGTTTTAATATGGTTGGAGCTCATTCAACCGCTTAGTCAGGCTTGGATGTGTCCAACAACCAAAACTAATGATTGACCTCTGACTCCAACTAGATTATTCATAAACTAATTCCATGGTTTGAACATGTTGAGGTTCAAGTCGGGCATGGATGTGTCCATCAACCCAAACGAGAAACAAAACTCCGATTCTAACCATATTAATGGAAGGTGTTGGCCTTAATATTTTGTAAGGGGTTTTGAGTCTCATCTTTCTTTTCTAAGCACATTCATGACATAGAACTATGTCATGACTAACGATTTCCTTAATTAAGTATGTATGTGACTTAAGTTATCAAGTCTCATTAATTGGATTAGGAACCGGATTTCCTAATTCCAATTTCATACTTAATTAAAGGAATTGTTTTGGGAAACAATTTCTTAAATTGTCATAATTAATTTCGGAAATAATATGTTCAAGACTTTGATTTCTCTAAATCAAATCTTATTAAATTAAGAGATAAATCCCTTAATTCAACTACATATTATTTTCATGAAAATCTCATTTAAGAAAACTCTATAGGAAACCATTTTCCTAATTAATTTTGGAGACAACAATATGTAAGAGCATCACCTCTTCAAACATATTTTATTCATGGATTTAATTAATTACAACAAATTGTTTTCTAAGGGTGGCTCCCCGAGGCTTAGATACCCAAAGAAAAGTAATGTGTTGTAAATCCAATTGGACGGCTCCCCGAGGCTCAATCCAAATCAAACATGACAATAAAAAATTGGGAAATTAAATTACAACAACTAACTTCAAATTGGACGGCTCCCCGAGGCTCAATCCAAAGTAAAGAATTTTGTTGTCAATTTAAAAACCAATTCAAATTTAATTGTCAATTAATTGTCCATGAATTTGTCTAGACTTTCTTAAAAGAAAGTGCCCAAAATTGCGAGATTTCAAAAATAGGTTTCCAGAATAATTGTAAGTTTCTGGTACAAAGGAAACTTACATATTTCCAAAATTGGAAAATTTTTAAAATAGAAAAATTTTCAAAATTGGAAAGTTTCCAAAGATGGGAAGTTTTCACAATTATTATAAAATTTCAGAAATTAAAAAATTTCAAACGTTTGCGAAATTTCATGAGGATTTCCAAACTTTGAAATTCCTAAATCTAAAATTTATTATAATTTGAAAGTTTCCATAATTGAAAATTTTTTCCGAAATTGAGATCATGACAAAGTTTTCCACAAAACAATTATATGATTAAGTCGAACACTAACCGGCTCTGATACCACTGTTGGGACCGGGTGCATGTTGATAAGGATACGAGTTCGTAAAATTTAAAATTTTTACGTGCAGCGGAAGAGTTTGCATAAAATAATTTCCTAAATTATTTTAACTTCGTATCTAGCATGCAACCTTATAGTGTGTTGACATAATCATAAAATAAAACTTTGCGGAAAAGTAAACTAATTTACATTATACCTCTCGTAACTCGAAGTAAGGGACGAGATCCAACCGTAGCGTCCCTTGGAAGCTTCGCCTCTATTCGCGTCCACGCCGAGTTCTCTTCGGGATGACTTCGCAAAGTCATGAGTTTTGTGCCGACGAGAACTACTAGATTCTCTATAGGCACAACAAAGAAGAACAAGAGAAAAATAGGAAACTCACCAAGAAGAAACGGAATCTAAATTCCGGGAAGAGAGGAGTCGCTATCCGCTTCTTCTTCTTCTTGTTTGGTTTCTCCTTCTTGTTGAAGCTCACGACAACTCACAAGGGGAGGAGAGGGTTGCGTCGTCCCTAGTTCTTCAAGGGGGTGCCGGCCCTAAAACTCCAAGAGGGCGCCGGCCCTAGGTGGGGAGAAGAGAAGAGGGAGAAGAGAAGAGAGAGAGGGAGAGCTCTTCACAACTTGATTAGTTGATTGGGAATAAGGGCTTGCCTTTGGTTCCTTTATATAGTAGCAACTCCTTTGCTAAGTCTCCCTCTAAACCGAATTAACGGAATTAGTTATAAGAAATTTATCTTATAAATTCTCTTATTAATTATTCCGTTTAAGCCGAGTCTTATTATAACTAATTTATAATAAAACAAATTCCTCTTCTCTTTAAATTATGGAATAAATTTTATAAGAAATTTATAAACTTTCTTATTATGGAAAAATCAATTCTTAATTGATTTTATAAAATTAAATAAACCATTTCATGGATTATTTTAACTTCCATAAAAAGAATAAATTTCTACAAATTTATTTATATAAATTTCTTTATACAAATTTATTCATCCATAATTTATAAAATAAATAGCGCTAGATTTATTTTATTAATTAAACCAATTAAATTGGTTTATTCTCCCTTTATTGGCCGGCCACCCAAGGAGGGTTAACACCCTCTTTGGCCGGCCAAAACCGACCCGAACCGATCGCGAATTAATCTCATTTAATTCGCCCAAAAAGCCTTCAAAAGACTTAGCCATTTTTAGTTTCCGTTGCGCCTCTGATTAACTCAGATTCGACTTATTTCTCTTGATCGGAAAAATCCAATTTTCAACTCGTTTTAAATCCCTCGGATTACTCGTAGTGCGTGTGACTAAATAGGCTTTCGATTTATATTGGCCGTCTATAATTAACTAATTATAGAACGATCATGAGTGGCACCTAGTAGTACATCATGATCCCCAATTAATCGAAAGATCAACGGTTTGACCTCAGAAGAAATTATTCTGAAACCCTTCAGCAGCTCTAATGAATCGTGCCCCATTCCCTTCACCACCTTATACCCACTTGGTTCAGGACACGGTCTATGGTGTCAGTCCCCACTAGGCTGACTATGTCACACCTAGCCCAAGTAGTGTCTTTCTCGTCCTTTGGATTTCTAATTACTCTCATGTATTTAAGAGACTCACACTCTAAACATGATATACTCTGGCCAGAGATTTCTGAGTAACAATCCGACGATAGGCCTGGGTATACATCTCCTCGCAAGGAGTGGTGAATCCTTTGTAGGCTGTTCAAACATCTTCGGGCACTTCGGCTTATACCCAATCATCCTGGGTCCACACCTCCTTGGAGATGCTTGCTTAAGATGTTAAAGTATAAGTCTCCATGACCAAGATGACTTGAACACCGCAAGTCAAAGGAACATCGCACTTAAGCTGCAGTAAGAACTTCATTGACATATCTTTATAGATAACCATATGAAGTTTTACAGCTAGTCACTCCAATGAACTAGTTCCCTTAACTAGCATCCATGTTTATCTCCAGACATCCCAATGTCACCAGCCAGTGAAAATCAGCTGATTAGAGAATAACCCATGCTAGTCTCAACAGAATTGATAGTGTCCGTTTTTATCAATTCATCGACTAGGGATAATTTCAATACTTCACAATTGCACATTAGAGATAATCACTAGTTGTGATCCCATCACAAATTCTCTTATGCTGTGAGTTGTATTGCGGACATTCAGTAGATGAGTTTAAGATCCCAATCAAATACACAAAACATGTATACTTAAATAGTGAATTATCATTTATTAATATAAATGATTACATCATAAGGCGATTGCCTTAGGACACTTCTCTCATATCACTAACAGATGGATTTCTTGTTCCCCTTAGAATGCTCAGTTTCTAGACAGGTTTGTGCAACCCCTAGGGTTTTAGCAGCTCTTGGCCGAGTGTGTACAGCTCCGAGGCAAAGCCTACACAGCGAGAGGCTATAGGGTTTTATCAGCTCTTGGCCGGGCGTGTACAACTCTGAGGCCAAGCCTACCCACCGAGAAGCTGTAGGGTTTTAGCAGCTCTTGGCTGGGCGAGTACAGCTCCGAGGCCAAGCCTTCACACCGAGAGGCTGTAAGGTTTTCGCAGCTCTTGGCCGGGCGTGTACAACTCCGAGGCCAAGCTTACACACCGAGAGGCTGTAGGGTTTTAGCAGTTCTTGGCCGGGCGTGTACCGCTCCGAGGCCAAGCCTAGACACCGAGAGGCTGTAGGGTTTTAGCAGCTCTTGGCCGGGCATGTACAACTCCGAGGCCAAACCGACACACTGAGGGACTGTAGGGTTTTAGCAGCTCTTGACCAGGCGTGTACAACTCTGAGGCCAAGCCTACACACCAACGGCTGTAGGGTTTTAGCAGCTCTTGGCCGGGCGTGTACAGCTGTGAGGCCAAGCCTACACACCGAGAGGCTGTAGGGTTTTAGCAGCTCTTGGCCGGGCGTGTACAGCTGCGAGGCCAAGCCTACCCACCGAGAGGCTGTAGGGTTTTAGCAACTCTTGGCCGGGCGAGTACAGCTCTGAGGCCAAGCCTACATACCGAGAGGCTGTAGGGTTTTAGCAGCTCTTGGCGGGGCATGTACAACTCCTAAGCCAAGCTTACACACCGAGAGGCTGTATGGTTTCAGCAGTTCTTGGCCAGACGTGTACAGCTCTGAGTCCAGGCCTACACATAGAGAGGCTATTGGGTTTTAGCAGCTCTTGGTCGGGCGTGTACAGCTCCGAGGCCAAGCCGACACACTGAGAGGCTGTAGGGTTTTAGCAGCTCTTGGCCGGGCGTGCACAACTCTGAGGCCAAGCATACACACCGAGAGGCTGTAAGGTTTTAGCAACTCTTGGCCGGGCGTGTACAGCTCCGAGGCCAAGCCAACACACCGAGACGCTGTAGGGTTTTAGCAGCTCTTGGCAGGGTGTGTACAGCTCCGAGGCCATGCCTACACACCGAGAGGGTGTAGGGTTTTAGCAGCTCTTGGCCGGGTGTGTACAGTTTCGAGGCTAAGCCTACACTCCGAGAGGCTATAGGGTTTTTGCAGCTCTTGGCCGGGCGTGTACAACTCTGAGGTCAAGCCTACAGACCGAGAGGTTGTATGGTTTTAGCAGCTCTTGGTCGGGCATGTACAGCTCTGAGGCCAAGCCTACACACCGAGAGGCTGTAGGGTTTAGCAGCTCTTGGCGGGGAGTGTACAGCTTCGAGGCCAAGCCTACACACCGAGAGGTTGTAGGGTTTTAGCCGCTCTTGGCCGGGCGTGTGCAGCTCCGAGGCCACGCCTACACACCGAGAGGCTGTAGTGTTTTAGTCGCTCTTGGCCGGGCGTGTACAGCTCTGAGGCCAAGCCTACACACCGAGAGGCTGTAGGGTTTTAGCAGCTCTTGGCCGGGCGTGTACAGCTCCGAGGCCAAGCCTACACACCAAGAGGCTGTAGGGTTTTAGCAGCTCTTGGTCGGGCGTGTACAACTCCAGGTTTTAGCAGCTCTTGGTAGGGTTTTACACAGGTGGGGACTCGATGTTTGTTTGCATGAATTTCACGTGCACTTTTTATTTACTATACTACAAGGTGGTGGGAAAAATAATGAATACAGCAAGCAAATACATAACGCCATACCTCACTGAGTACGATAGGGGCGGAGGTGTTTGGTATGCCAGGGCCTTTCCAACCTCTTGCCTTTATTGTCTTCTAGATAATAGCTACCCCCGGTGAGCTTTTTGATGATAACATATGGGTCATCCCATTGCGGCTCCAGCTTTCGGGGGTCACCCACCGGTTTTGTCCTCTTTCAAACTCTGTCACCGACCTTGAAGCTGCGGGCGATCACTCGACGATTGTAGGCTTGCTGCATCCTTCTCTGATATGCCTCCAACCTCGCTGCGGCTTTATCCCGTACCTCCAAGATGAGGTCTAGATCAATCAGACGTTCTTGATTATTGTTTTCCTTGCGATAATAATGTCATTGTGTGGATTCTTCCCCCACCTCCACTGGGATAACAGCTTTAGCGCCATAGATATGTTGGAAAGGGCTCTCGCCCGTCCCCTCCCGCGGAGTAGTCCGGTAGGACCACAGGATGTTGGGGAGTTCTTTGACCCAACTGTCTCCGACGTGGTCTAGCTTTATCTTGAGCCCCGACAGGATCTCCCGATTGACGACCTTGGCTTGTCCATTGCTCTATGGGTATGCGACTGAGGTGAAAGCCTATTGAATGCCTAACCCTTCGCACCACTCCTTCAGTTTGCGTCCGGAGAATTGTCTTCCGTTGTCCGACACCAGCTTATGAGGGATGCCGTATCGACAAACAATGTCCCTCCATAGATCATTCATCACAGCCCCCTCCGTGATGTTCGCTAGAGGTTTGACCTCTACCCATTTAGAGAAGTAATCCACGAGGACCAGTAGAACTTTCTTCTGCTGGAGCCCCACGGGAAAGGGGCCCACGATGTCCATTCCCCATTGATCGAAAGGGAAGGATACTGTAGAAACTCGCAAGAGCTCTGTCGGGCGGTGAGTCACATGCTGATGTCTTTGATAGGCCTCGCACCCAGCCACGAACTTGAGTGCATCGTCTTGCAAGGTAGGCCAAAAGTACCATGCCAAAAGGATCTTCCGGGACAGGGATTTTCCCCCAATGTGACTCCCGCAGATGCCTTCATATACCTCCCTCATCACGTAGTCGGTCTCCTCCAGCCTGATGCACTTTAGGAGGGGTCGGGCAAAGGCCCTCCTATACAGCTGATCCCCGACCAGTGTGAATCTGACTGCTCGATGGCGGAATAGCCAACCCCCTTGGTCCCCACCTATAACTATCCCATCCCGCAGGAATGCTATGTAGGGATCCCTCCAGTCGGTCCGACTATTGCCCCCGTCTTCCTCTCCAATTTTTGTGACCGTCTCTTCTGTTGTGCGAGGCTCGTCTAGCTACCAGGTGGATATGGAGCTGGCCAATTTGGCCAGCTCATCGGCCCGCATGTTGTCCGACCTGGAGATCTTCTGCAAGATGACTTCTGAGAAGGAGGCCTTCAGCTGTTCGTAGAGGGTTATATACTTCCGCAGGCACTCACACCGGACTTCAAAGTCACCCTTTATCTGTTGCGCTACCAATTGTAAGTCTGAGTATACCGTGACCCAACATGCCCCCATGTGCTGGGCTTCTTGCAGCCCCGATAGGATTGCCTCATACTTGACTTCGTTATTGGTAGCCTTGAAGTGGAGCTTGATGGATAAATGTAACGTGTCTCCCTGAGGGGAGATTATTAGCACTCCAACCCCACTATGCTGGCTATCGGAGGACCTATCTACATAGACCTTCCACATTCTTTCGGCCTCAACCTCTGGGACGCTCTCCAACATGAAGTCGAAAAGGGCTTCGGCCTTAATAGCGACACGAGGCTGATACTCAATGCCATACTCACTCAATTCTGTCGTCCATTTGATTAGCCTACCCGAAGTCTCGAGATTAGTGAGGGCATGGGCGAGCAGACTGTTGGTGAGAACCATGATGGGGTGTGGTAAGAAATATGACCTTAACCTTCGAGCCATGAAGCCCAAGGCATACGCCAGTTTCTCCATCGTGGTGTAGCATGTCTCGGCGTCCTTTAGAAGGTGTCCAAAGAAATATATGGGATATTGCACCCGGTCTTGCTCTCAGACGAGCGCCAAGCCTACCGCTTGCTCTGCGGCCGACAGGTAAACAAACAAGGTCTCCCTCGCCACAGGTTTGTGGAGAATGTGGAGGGCGGCGAGATAAGCCTTTAAATCTTCAAAAGCCTTCTCGCACTGGTCGACCCACTCAAACTTGGCGGCTTTCCTCAGAATCTTGAAGAACGGGAGGGTCTTATCTGCGGATTTGGAGATGAATCTGGATAGTGTCGTGATCCTTCCATTCAGCCGCTGCACCTCCTTGAAGTTGCGTGGGGGCGTCATATCCAGAATGGCTTTTACCTTGTCTGCGTTGGCTTCGATTCCCCTCTCTGTCACCATGTATCTCAGGAACCTGCCGTTTTTTACGCCGAACAAGCACTTAGCAGGGTTCAACTTTAGTCTGTTGGCTCTCAGGGTGACAAACGTTTCTTCGAGGTTGGCTATCATGTCCCCTCCCTTATCAGTCTTCACTAAGATGTCGTCCACGTACACCTCGATGTTTCTCCCGATCTGGTGCTTGAAGACTTTGTCCATCATCCACTGGTACGTAGTCCCAGCATTGCGCAAGCCGAAAGGCATTACGTTGTAGCAATACGTGCTGTCGGCCGTCACAAAACTAACTTTCTCCTGGTCTTCGGGAGTGAGCAGGACTTGGTGGTAGCCTTGGTAAGCATATAACATCGAGATGAACTCACAACCGATGGTAGAATCCACCAACCGGTCTATCCGAGGCAGGGGATAGCAGTCCTTCAGGCAGGCTTTGTTCAAGTCATGAAAGTCGATGCAGACCTGCCATTTGCCTCCGGGCTTGGGGACGAGGACCGCATTGGCCAACCAGGACGAAAATTGGACTTCTCTGATGTGTCCGGCTTTTAACAACTTCTAAACTTCGTGTTGAATAGCCTTATCTTGGTCAGGGGTGAAGTGCCTCCGTCTTTGCTTCACCGGACGGGCTCCTAGCGTAACATGCAGGTGGTGCATGGCCAACGCCGGTGGGACCCCTTTAATCTCTTTAGCAGCCCAAGCGAAAACATCTTTATGGTTTCGCAAACAGTCTATGAGACGATTTCTTAATTCCGGCGCAAGGTCGAGGGCGATGCGCGTACCTCCCCCCCCCGTTGAGGGTGAATCTGCACTTCCTCACTCTTGACCGCCCTCCGTTCCTCCTTGGGTCCTCCCTCTTCTCGCGGGTTGGCGAGGTCTTCTGGCAAGACCTCGTGCAGATCAAGGTCCTCCCCCGTAGGGACAAGGGGTTGTCCCTCCGGTCCTGCCATCGTTGCTCCTTCAGTTGCTTTGCTAGTTTCCCATAAACGGCGCCAAATTTGTTCCGGAAGGAATCGACGACGATGCCCAGTCACCGGGGTTTTGCCCACATGGAAGTCGCTGTGGCGGGGAGGAACTCAGTGACCTGCGAGATCAACACAAGCGTTAGGAGAACACGCCGGAGATTGTTCGGCGTAGCCCACTCCGACGCTCAAGTCAGTGTATTGAGGGAGAGTAAAGGCAGCAAGAAAGGAAATGTGTGTAGAGTTGAGAAAGCATAACCTCTTTACCGGAGGGGTTGGACTACTTTTTATACTAATGGCGACGAGGACTATAGTATGTGTCTTCATGCTTCTCGCCACGTTCCCCCTATCTTCACTTACAGGACCCCCCCCCCCTCGGTAACGGTCCTCGCCCTCATTGAATCTAGTCCATTGTAAGGATGAGGGCGATAATGATCGAGGATTACGGGCTCTGATACTCCCGTAAATACGGGTGATCATTACCCAGGGATCTGCAATTAGGGGGTTCGTTATTTGCGGTCGAAGGTGACTTAGGCTTCGCTCTCCCGAGGTGATCTCGGGGGCTCCCGACCCGCGGGGGCTTGGGCGATCTACTTCCTCGGGGTGATCCCAAGTCCCGACTTCCCGAGATGATCCCCGGAGATTTGTTCCTCCCGGGCACAACTATCCTGAGAGTGGGGGGTCCTGGAGCTCTGGTAGAAGGATTGCTCCTACCAGTCATGTCGTGTTGCGCAGCTTTTTCGTCCCACGTGTTCGCCACGGGCTATTAACCCCATCACAGGAATCAACCAGGATGCCATGATCGTTTGGGAGGTTTGAATGTGCAAGAGTGTCATCTTTGTTCGCCTAAGATTCTCCTAAGCAGAATGGAAATTCTGGGACTCCCATGTCCTCATACAATTATTCAGAGAATGGTTTTCCATCTTAATTTGATCTCTTGCCCTATTGATGGCTCATTTCAGGTCTTCTTACTTTACGTAAGCTGAAAGTTACAAATCCAACTAACCACCATTTAGCACTGACATCTTGCTGTGGAAATATGCTAAATGCCAGTGACAATTAACATAATTGGTTCAATTGCAATGTAACTGCATAATTGATAAAGGGTTGTGCACTTTTGGCTTTCTATTTTCTTTACTTCATAGGGTCTTAGTATTCTTGCATGATATTTGTTCAACTGTCTAAGTTCTAATTCAGCAAATAATCTTTGGGTTTGCATAGTGATCTAATCAGCAGGTATTAGTTTGTCATTTATAATGAGATAAAAAATTAAGTGTGATTTTAAGGTTTGTGACATAAACTACTAATACATTTCTTCTGAATAAATCTAATTGATGTACTCTACTCATCATATTGTGTAGCTTAGCTGGCTGTTTTCCGTTCAAGTGGTAGTGAATCATAGTGAATATGGATTATTATGATATCTAATAGAAAAATAACATGTTTTATGGCTTTAATGTAGCCTCTTAGTGGTAGAATCTCTTAGGTTACTTGTTATATAAAAGTCTTACTGAATTTCAATATTTGATTATCTTTGTTTATAAGGCTACTTGTTTTGTTTCTAGACTACATTATCCTTTTTGTGTATTAATGTCCTTATAAATACTGCAGTTGGCATACATACATTGAGTATTTCTAGTGATACTCTGGGGGGCTTTGACATAGAACAGGGAAAGGTTCTTTTATACTTCTGTAATCAAATGCTTTTTGATGATTAGTGACTATCCATAGCATTAGTGCATGCACTGATTTTATTCTCAATTTTGGATCACTAGGGTAATGAAGATAGACTTACATGTGGTGTTGAAGATGGGCTGGGAATTTTTGATTGTTTTAAGGAATATACTTTAGCGAATCATAGTGCTCCAGAACAATTAGAAAATGGAGGTAGTAATATGTCATGTACAATTGAAGAATTTAAGCAGTTTGAATCTTTTTTCAACCAGTTCACTTCTATTGCAAGAGAGTATTTTCTACCTCCCGAGAAGCAAAGATTCGGATTGATATCTGAAATTTCTTTGTTACCCTTTCATGATCTTACTAGTTCAAATAAATGGCTAGTTGTGCTTCATGTCTCTTGATGTTCTAATTGCACAATGATAGTTCCTGAAGGAGATGGCCTGAGAAAATTTTTGCAAACATATCAATCACTAGTGATGGAGGTATATTGTTGAAACTTTTGACATGTTTTGCCTATTTTTTCATTGTCAAACTTAGAATTTTTTTAATCTGAAAAATAATAATGTCAAATCACAATTGCCTTATCATCATTTCTAAAAACATCCTGAAATCAAGCAGATATTGAAGTAGTATAACACTGCATTAAACACTCAATTTGAGAGAATCTTCCTGGTTCTGGACCAGCATGAAAGAATACAAAAAACATTAAGATAAATATTTCTCTAAAATTCATAGTTGCCCCTGTAATATTCCTACATTTTATCTACAACTAGTTAAGGATCTTAAGTTCTGGTTCATTCCAATGTAAGTCAATTTTTGGTACCAACTGTTGTGATTTGCTACAGGGCTTTTATGGCTGACATAAATTTATTTATATTTCAAACATGAATGCTCAGAAGGGTTAACAACATTTTCTATGGCAAGTGCAGTATATTATGACCTGTAGTATGTGGTTGAGTTCTTATTATATTTGCTAATGAAATTCTTATTCATTTAGCTGACCACAAATAGCTGGATTGATAATGATGCTGAACCCTTATTCATTTGGCTTAATAATTAGTTTATATCTTGAAGGCTTTTAGAAACTATGAGAAGAAAAACCATCACTCTCATAGTTTGACCATATATGCTAGTTCTTGTCAGACATATCTGTTGTGAAAGGTGATAATTTATTGGTCATCATGAGTGCTTGTATTTCAATTTGATGGCCCATCTATTTAATCATGGAAAGATGCTCAGCCGGTCAATTGGTGCGGTATAGTTTGCATAATCACCATGGTGATTTGATCAAAGTAATTTACTATTCCTTAGTTTGGTGTATAAAAAGATATTAGTGTTTATTGCAACATTAAGTCACCATGGTGATTTGAGAACACTGAAGTCATACCATGAAAAAAGACATATGAAATAGAAAACTAAAATGAAACATGTGGTCTGATGTCCACTAGGGAAAGTGCATATGAAAATAAAAATTTAAAAAAATAATATCATCTAGATTTCAGTCTCCTGAGTCCTGACACAGGCTTTTCAAAGAGGACCTGACTTTTCTTTATTGATAATATAGTTAAAATGGTCGAGTAATCTGCTTTATGAAATTCAATGAAGAGAACAGTATTATGATTTCATGGAAGAGCCTTGAAACTGGTTTATACTATGATTGTTTATAAAGGCACTCATTAACAAACCGTTTGCAATTAATGAGCGCCATAAGTTGGAAAATGAGATGATAAAACAGTCTTTGAATCTAAGCTTGTTCCTCTCTATAAATGAACAACTCTCAATGCGAGTCTAAACTTGAGGTGTCACACAATTACTAATAATGCTTTAATCATTCCCTAGGCATTCTGGAACTGGGAGGAAAGAGTAAAATATGGGTGTACTACTAAATGTTAAGTTGAATATGCTAAGGGTAAAGTTAAAAACAATAACATCCTAAATTTTCTCTTACCGAATCTTTATAATTAAAAATTCTGTATTGAGGATCCTTAACTGTTTTTGAGTAAGTGGAACAGCTAGGGTAGTCTCAATACAGTTCTGCCATGTCATGCTTAAGAATGATCTTGAAGCGATCCATAATACTTCTATGTAACCTTGAAGCTCTCTTGTGCATGTTTTATTCCAAATAAGCAGAAGATCATCAATACAGCTTTGAAACTCATGCGATAAAGGTTCTGAAGCCTAATTTTGTCACTTGCAATTCATTTAGAGAACTGTTCTAATGACTTGTTTTTATCTTATACTAACTCATATTTGTCATGGTAGATTTGTTTATTGCAAAACATATTGTTCTTCAATCCCTTGTTTCATTAATTCACAAGTAGTTATCCAATATTCCAATCTTGGTTCTAGTTATCTGTTTGACTAACGTTTTCATTTTTCTCTACCTTTTCTTATCTAGTTTGATGATGATCTTGAGCCTGCATTTCCAGCAAACAGACCTTCTATCATTTTATTCATTGATCGATACTCAGAATCATTGAAAGTTAGAGAAGAGAGCAAGCTATCTCTTGATGTTCTTAGCAAGTTATCTCTACCTTTACTAAAGATGATCTTTGTTCGCAAGAATTGCATTCTTTTCTTTTAGAATCAATTTCAGTTTTCAATTTTAATGTTTTGCTGATGGAATTACTAATTGATATATTTGTCTCTAATTATTTCCTGAATTTGTAGAATTTTCTTCTTGTCATCTTTATTTCAAGATATGTAACGTTCTTTGCTTTTTAACTAATTCCCATTATTCTTATGTAGAACCTTGATAGGATAAAGAGCAGGCATTAGAAGGTACAAATGCTCAAGATGCCCATTATTCTTATGTTAGATTGATGAATGAATCGGAGAGTATATACATTAAGTTTGAAGATGCTATGTTTGGACGTTCTAAAAACATACGATTGCTAAGAGAAGATATCTTACGTTTTATGGAGATGAGAGAGATAGGTGCCAGACAAATTTTGATTTATATGGTGTATGTTATGTCTAACATACAATGTTTGTTTGCATATTTATATTTTTTTGAAACTTGTCCATATCTTGAAACATTTCTAACCGAGTTATATAATATTTGAGTGCAATCATCTCTACAAATATTTGAGGGACGAAGACAGAGCTGATTATATTTCATTTGAGGAACAATCAAGAATCAATATTACCAACAATCCAAATATGATGATGTCATAAGTGAATGGAGTGAATTCGTCTACTCATATGTAGGTGTCTAAATTGATGGTGTACTTAGGATATATATATTGTTATTTTATTATGGATTTTGGATATACTTGTGGATATATATTTTGGTTATATATACTTGTGGATTTGTGAAGTTTAAAAAAATATTTACTTCATCACAATTTAATAATTGTGAAGTCGTTTCAAATTTATTGCTTCTATATAATACAAAACAATGAAGTCTTTTAAATCGATTATTGTGTCAATAAATGTATACTATGAAGTAACATAATACTGCATACTTCGATAAATATAAATACTGGCGAAGTTATAAAATATATTTGTTTCGACAATTAATGTAAACTGTGAAGTTATATATCATTTATTACTTTATCGCATACCAAAACTACTAAAGCAACAGATATTTTTTTACTTCGACAATCAATTTAAACTGTAAAGTTATATATCATCGATTACTTCAGCACTTTACAAAACCAACGAAGTAAAAGACAAGTTTTTTACTTCATAATCGGTCCAAATCTGAACCGGTTTGTCTCTTTGAACCGGTAAAAGACTTCGCTATTTTCATGGATATGACTTCGGTGATATGACGAAGTAAAATAATCCCTATTACTTCACATGTTCAACTTCAGTAATTATCTATCTATGACTTCGGTGAATATACGAAGTAAATAAGGAAATTCTAATAGTAATCTTGTTCTTGTTTCATTCTTGTATTAATTATTGTTTATATCTTGGACCCCGAATTGAACACAAGAACCGGCGATCCATAATTCGTCATCTATTCCGCGGCTAATCGATAAAGGAGTTAGATTGCTTGATCAACAAGTTTGTTCAAGCGATCACTCAATCGAATAGCACGATGATGAAAAAGGTCGTTCGGAAAGTTTTTTTTTCATCCGAATCAGTTCTAATCAATAGAATTTTAATCCAGGGATATGGAGAGGAACATTGTGGCAGAAACCAACAATTGGTATCAGAGTCATGGTTTCCGGTTTTGTGTATTTTGGATTCGGTTACTTTCATGCATTTCATATATAATATGCCGGATAATAGTAGGATGTGTAATAGGCAAACTTTTTGGTTATAGGCATAAGATCCAACTATTATGGCTGTGTGATTGTGTATGATTGTTTATCTGATTGTATTTATTTGAATCCTCGGGGTTGACGAGACATTTGTATTTAATTGTAATTAAATACGACAAATGTTAGCTGCTTGTTTTAATTTACTTTCGATCTAGTTTTTTTTTTTACACTTCTTTGTGGAGTATAGGATCAATGGATGTAAATTAAAATTAAAGTTTTTTTCCCGGCTCGGGTCCCAACTTGCGCGGCTAAAGGAGGAGGAGACGAGGTGGCAACACGACTGGAGGCGTATTGAAGAACAACAGAATCTACAAAGCCATAATAGTTGGAAATTTGATTTCATGTTTATTGCTTTGTCGTTTAATATGTTTGTTGTGGTCGCTTGTAAAAATTCCTCATTTTAAATTATTAAGTGGGAGAGGGAATCATTGAGTTCCGTGACCTCCATTACTAGTTTGAAAAGTAATGCGAACAAACTTACGCATTGGCTCTGAATGTCTTCCTCCATATCGGATGAGTTTGTTTTGCGGATCACTAGTTCAAACTTCCTTATGAATGATTTTAGGAAATTATTTAGGAGTGTGTGATCTTCCCCATCGGAAGAGACATAATCCTAGATAATGGACTTAGTATCAAGTAATGGTGTACACTTAGATGCAATTAATAGTATCCTCCCCATCAGAGTCACTGCTATTATTTGCATGGTCGAAGATAAACCAACTATTAATTTTATTTGTCAAAAAGTAAGGTTAACAACATAATAAAATTAATGGGTAAAACTTCCTCTTACAAATGTTTGAATTAGTATACGTCCACACTATCGTGGCATACTAAATTCACAGTGTTTTGAGGTGTTGGTGAATTTAAAATTTTATTGTTTAAGAAATCAATATTATTTTAAATTGTAATGTTTTGACCAATGTGATTCACAGGTTTTTTCAAAATGGCTTTCAATCCCCTTGCTGTGATTTTAAAAGAAAACAAACTTACTGGTCCCAATTATATTGATTGGAAAAGGAACTTGGATATTATCTGACAGTTGAGGAGTACAAATTTGTGCACTTTGAGATCTGTCCCGCTAAGCCTAGAGATGATTTTAGTGAAGAGGAGAAAGAGAGTTATAGGAAGTGGATAAAGGCAAATGAGATGGCGCGGTGTTACATTTTGGCTTCCATGTCAAATGTACTGCAACATCAGCATCAGGCCTTCGCTACTGCCTATGACATGATGCTTAATGTCAAGGAATTCTTCGGACACCAGAATCGGGCTGCTAGGCAAGAGGCTATGAGGAACTTGATGACGACCACCATAGCTGAGGGAACACCCGTGAGGGATCATGTTCTCAAGATGATGACTCATTTGAATGAGATGGAAGTCCTTGGAGCTAAAATCGATGGGGAAACCCAGCTCGATATCATTCTCCAGACACTACCTAGGAGTTTTGAACAGTTCCGCCTGAAATATAATATGAACAAAAGGACGTATTCGTTGGCGGAACATCTGATATAACTCCAGGCAGCAGAAGGGCTATTTTGTCAAAGTGCTCAAGCTTATATTGCTGAAAACGTTTCTGCTTCTAAGCCGAAAGGCAGTAAGAAGAAGAAGAAACAAGTTGGTTCGGTAAAGAAAGCGGCGGGATCTCAAGGACCTCAGGCTAGAGTGAAGAAGCCGAAAGGCAAGTGCTTCACATGCAAGCAGACTGGACATTGGAAGGTTCACTGTCCCCGCCAAAAGGAGAACAATAAAGGTATATCTTTTTCATTAGTTGTTGAAACATGTTTAGCGGTGTTATCTACCGGTACCTGGTGTGTAGATACGGGAGCCACTGATCATGTCTGCAATTCATTGTAGAGGTTCCAGTAAACCAGACGACTACATGAGGGCGAGATTACTGTCTACATGGGCAATGTTATGGAGGTGGTGGCTATTGCAATGAGAGATGTTTATTTATCTTTTGCTAAGAATAAATTTTTGGTTTTGAGAAATTGTCTTTACGTACATTATTTTAGAAAGAATTTAATTTTAGTTTCTAAATTATTTATGGATGAATATTCTATTTCTTTTAATAACAGAGTTATTATCAAAAGGAATAGGGAGATTATCTATTCTGGTGCGTTGGTTGGTAATTTGTATACTCTTAATCCAATTTCTCCCATGATGCAATTAGAAATTAATAAAACATCTTCTAATTCTAATAAGAGAAAAGAACCTTCGAAAATAAACCAAACATATCTTTTTTATCTAAGGTTGAGTCATATTAACTTGAGTAGAATTCAAAGGTTGATAGCCGATGGACCTTTGGGTTCATTGGTGGTGGAAGATTTCCCAACCTACGAAACTTACTTGGAAGGAAAAATGACCAAGAGGCCTTTTAAGGCCAAGGGGTATAGAGCCAACGAAGTGTTGGAATTGGTTCATTCTGATTTGTGCGGTCTTATGTCTATCCAGGCATGAGGTGACTTTAAATATTTTGTCTCATTTATAGACGACTATTCTAGGTATGGATACATTTACTTGATGCGCCACAAATCTGAGTGTTTTGACAAGCTCAAAGAATACAAGACTGATGTGGAGAAACATCATGGTAAAAGTATCAAGACACTACAGTCTGATCGTGGTGGTTAGTACCTCTTGGGAGAGTTTAGGAGTTACTTATCAGAGGCTGGGATTCAATCCCAATTGTCTGCACCTAGTACACCCTAACAGAACGGTGTGGCGGAACGAAGAAATAAGACTCTTATGGAAATGGTTAGATCGATGATGAGTTATTCTGAATTACCGAATTCGTTCTCGGGGTATGCTTTGGAAACGACAATGTATATTCTAAACTTGGTACTGATAACCGTTTTTGTCGCGTTACGGTTTCAAATACAATTTAAGTACCGAATTCCTCTAAACTAATGTAGCATAGAGTAACTCGGGTCGTCTCCCAACGAATGTAGTTAATGCATGATAATTCTAAGAATTGTATCTTATTGCTTTTGGGTTTTTGGATATGAAACTGGGGTTTGATTTGAACATTAATACTACGAACAGAAATAGAAAAACAAATATGAAATCTAGTTCTACCGAAGTGAAAGACAGTGCAGGGAAGGAAATCTACTTTACCCTAACTACATTTGCGGTAAAGAACGGACAACTTGAAATAAAGCATTTAACGAAACTAAACTTAAGGCAAAACTACAGCATTGAAGAAATCTAATCTAACCTAACTTAATTTGCATGTAAATGACGACATGAAATTTAAAGCTATGGAAAGAGCAACACAAAGCAAAAATTAAACTATTAAGAATCATCGCAATCGAAATTAACAGATCTAAGAAGTATTTAATCAAACACAAGTTAAGCATGATTGAATTTGATTCAAGAACGTGCCAATTGCTACAGGAAAGTTCTATCGAATACCAACATCCAACAAACTATCTATCACAGCCATTCAAACACAATTAAGGTCAAGCAACAACAACAATTAAAGGAAGAACTTCTGGAAATTGGATAGACTGTAAGAAATTGACTTGCTGTGGAGGATTGTTGCTGGCTGCCGGAAGGAATTTGCTGAAGACGAGGCTGCGGCTCGGAATGAAATCTGTTGGCTGGAAATTGAAAAGTTGCTGGAGTTGAAGTGAAGGAGAACTGTGCCGAAGAAAAAAAAACTGCGATGCTGGAAATCTACTGGAATTGGAAAACTGTAAGAACTTGGACGAATTGCTGTAAAGAAAAACAGAAACAAGAAATGCAGTAAAAATTTGATCGCCGGCTTCGGGTGAAGGATGGATGATCGTTTTCTCTCCGAACCCCGAAAGAGAAAGCTGCGGTGGAGAAGGATGGCTGTGACGGCTACGTTCGGCTGAAGCTCGGAACCCCCAAAGCCTAGCTGTGGTCGCCGGTGATGAAAATGGAAGAAAGACTGTGAAGGAAGGCGGATGGAGTCGACTAGAGCTCGGAACCCCCAAAGCCCTAGCTTCGTCCGGTGGCGTGCGGTGAAGGAAGATGGATGGCGTCTCTCCGAACCCCGAAAGAGAACCTTTACTCTCTTCTCTCCGAACCTCGAAAGAGAAGAGGTGGACGTGGATCGTTGAGACGAGAGCCCCTCGTCTCGGTTGATCGGAGCTCCGGCCGACTAGGGTTCGGAACCCCCTTGCCCTAGCCTTGCGGCGACGATGAAGAAAGAAGGAGGAGAAGGATCGCCGCTGGCCTGCGTGTGGAGTCGATCAACCAAGCCAACGTGTGTTTGATTCAGCCAAGGGTTCAGTCAAACAGAGCTTGAGTTCAATCAAGCCAAGCTTCAGCTCTGGTCCAGCTCTGGTTCGAGTTCAGTCAAGCCAACTCTTGGGTTCAGTCCTAGCTTGGGTTCAGCCAAGGGTTCAGTCAGCCCAAACCGCAGCTAACCCAGCTCAGCCCAGAACTCACAGCTCATTAGTAACGGACGGCTGAGATCGATTCGGCTTCATCCAACGGTCGGATTTCTTCCGATCTGAACCAAACTTCACAGATTCCAATCAATGGTCCTGATCTACCTGTCCCCAGCTCGGATTAACCAGATCAGTGGCGGATGGTCCAGATCTTCCCTTTTCTTGAACGGATGGTCTAGAACATCTTGAGCTCGATCCAACGGTCAGATCACTTTTGATTTGGCTGAAATTTTCAGATCTTGATCTCTGGTCATGATTGATTCTATCTTGAACTCAGATCGACCAGAAGTTGATCGATGGCTCAGATCCAGCCGTTCTCTAGAATGGACGGCTCCTAATAATCCAATGCTTGATCCCTTTGATCTGGATCCAATGCTGACTCAAGTCTGACCCAATTTGATCTAGGTTCATGATCAATTGAAACCTACAAAATGATATTCAAATTTAGTGCCAAAAATATCCCTAATATACAAAGATTTGAATTAAAAGCCAAAATGAAGGGAATACATGAAACCTAATAACATTGCAAACTTAAGCATATAAAATATGAATCAAACATGGATTTTAAAGCCTAAAATAATCAACAAAATAGTGGTTATCAGGTACCTTCTAAATTAGTACCCTCTACTCCCACAGAATTGTGGAATGGGCATAAGCCTAGTCTGAGACATATTCAGATTTGGAGTAGTCCAGCACATGTGCTGAAGGGAGACACTGACAAGTTGGAATCTCGTACGAAAGTACGCTTGTTCGTAGGCTATCCAAGAGGAACGCAAGGTGGTTTGTTTTATAGTCCTAAAGATCAAAAGGTCATTGTTAGCATGAATGCCCGATTTTTAGAAGAGGACTATGTAATGAACCACAAGCCTATGAGTAAGATTGTTCTAGAGGAAATGAGAGGGGAAGTTCCTATTTCAATACTAATGGTACAGGATGATATACCATAAGTGACTGCACCGCGTGTTATAGATGATACACAGGTAGTATTTCGTCATAGTGGGAGGGTTGTTAGGTAACCTGAAAAATTCATGTTTTTGGGAGAGTCTTCGGACTTGGTCCCTAGTGAACATGAACCTGATCCTTGGTCCTATGACGAAGCACTCCAAGATAAAGATGTGATATCTTGGCAAAAGACGATGAAATTTGAGATAGAATTTATGGATTATAATCAAGTCTGGGAGCTTGTAGAACCACTAGATGGTGTAAAAGCCATTGGATGTAAATGGGTCTACAAAAGAAAGAGAAGATCAGATAGAAAGGTGGAAACCTTTAAAGCAAGGCTTGTTGCGAAGGGGTATACTCAAAAAGAGGGGATCGATTATGAGGAAACCTTTTCGTCGGTAGTCATGGTTAAGTCTATCCAGATTCTCTTGTCTATTGCTGCTCATATGGATTATGAGGTTTGGCAAATCGATGTCAAGAAAGCTTTCCTTAACGGAAGTCGTGAAGAAAACATCTATATGAAGCAACCAGAAGGATTCATTGCAAAGGGCAAAGAGCATCTTGTGTGCAAGCTTAATCGGTCCATTTATGGATTGAAACAAGCTTCAAGATCTTGAAACATCTGGTTTGATGAGGTAATCCAGTCTTATGGATTCATACAAAGTCTGGATGAGTCTTGTGTATATAAGAGGAGCAACGAAAACGTAGTGGTATTTCTTGTGCTATACGTAAATGACATTTTGCTCATTGTCAACAATGTCAAAGTGTTGTTAGATGTAAGGGTATGGTTGTCCTAATAGTTTGATATGAAGGACTTGGAGAAGCTGGACACATCCTTGGGATCAAAGTTATAAGGGATCGCAAGAAAAGGATGTTGTGCTTATCCCAAGCTTCGTATATTGACACTATCCTAGCTCGTTTTAGCATGCAAAACTCCAAGAAAAGTTTTCTACCTTTTCGGCATGGAGTACCTTTATCTAAAGAGATGTGTCCTAAAACATCAAAGGAGACAGAGGAGATGAAGACAAGCTTCTTATGCTTCGGCTGTAGGGAGCCTAATGTATGCTATGTTATATACGAGACCGGATATTTGTTTTGTCGTGGCCATGGTTAGCAGATATCAAAGTAATCTAGGACAAGGATATTGGACTGCGGTAAAGCATATATTAAAGTACCTGAAAAGGACTAGAGATTATATGCTAGTTTACCAGGCAAATCATTTTCTCCCGGTGGGTTACACAGATTCTGATTTCCAATCAGATAGGGATAACAGTAAGTCTACCTCGGATTATGTGTTTACTATGGGAGGTGGAGCCATAGTATGGAGGAGTATCAAGCAAAAATGCGTTGCAGACTCCATCATGGAAGCTGAGTATGTAGCATCCTCTGAGGCAGCCAAAGAAGCTGTATGGCTCATGAACTTCTTATGGACTTAGAGGTGATTTCTAATTTGCCCAAAGCTATCACAATTTATTGTGATAACAGTGGTGCAGTAGCAAACTCGATAGAACTGTGGGATCGGTTTGAATCAATAGAGAGGGGTTGATTATCGATCGATAATTTTTCGGAAAACTTAGAGTAATTTGCGCAGCGGAAAAACAAATCAATGCTAACACGTTTGTTTTACTTGGTTCGGAGTCGCGGTTAGCTCCTAATCCAAGGCCCACGGTCCTTGACCATTTACGATGAGCAATTCTATATTGCGTAAAATTATTACAACATGAAGTTCAAATATAGAATTAAAATACAGCACTTAAAAAAAAATGATTATACCGACGACTGGAGAAATTTGAATGTCGGAGCCGCGGGTCGTCGTTGGCGCTTGAGTCTTGAGCACGGAGCGTTTGGAGCAGAGTGCTTGAAAGACTGCGTAGAAAAAGTTGTGTTTGATGCCAAGGGGGTGAACCCCTTTATATAGCAATCACTAGGGCGTCTGTGTTGAAGGGGGTGCCTGACACGTGGCCTTCCCTGCGAGAAACTCCATCCGCAGACTTGGCCAGCGCTTATCCCTTCAACTGGGGCACCTGAGCTGACTGGGGCGCTTGTATGAACATAGGAGCCTCAATTGATGATGTGGCAGCTTGCTTCGATTGGCTTGGAAACACCCTTGTTTGGGGCACCTGTATCAACATAGGCGCCTGTTCAAACAGGCGCCTGGGAGTAGAAAACTTTCACCCTTCATTCCTGCAACCAGGGTTAGTTCCAAAACACAAATAAACAATATAATATAATTTGAGCATGATTAACAGCCTGAGATGTCTTGGTTCTGACTTTGGGCTTCCGAAATGGAACCCTAGGTCGAACTGACGCCTAATGTTCCCTCCTACAGGGAACGCGTCCTCACCTACTCCTCTAAGGAGAGTTTACTTTTTTGCCAACCGGCTCCTCCGGTTGAACTTTTGCCCAATCCCCCGGATCAGGTCTTCGTGCCCAGTCCGTGACCAGGACTTATTGCCCAGCTTCACTCACCAGGTCTTCGGTGCCCAGTCCACGACCAGGACTTATTGCCCAACCTTATGTCAAGACTTAGGTGCCCAGCCTGCGGCCAGGTCTTATTGCCGAATTCTTAGAACTAGGACTTCGTGCCTAGTGTACCTAGGACTTTTCCTACACACTTGAGTAACATTGTTAGATCAGAATAAAACCTTAACTTCTGAACCCTTTGCCATTATCAAAACACAGGTTTGACTTTGGTGCTTCCAACATCAACAATCTCCCCCTTTTTTATTTATGACAACCAGATTCAAAAAGTTATGTTTAAACCATTAAAGCACACAAACATGTTTAAAATAACAGGCATGATTATCAAGGAGATTACAAAAAATATTTACTAAACTCCCCCTGAAATAGATATCTTCCCCCTGAAGCTCTCAATGATATGCAGTTTCAAAAAGTCAAAGTGTTTTAAAATTTTGACTAAGTGTTTTTTAAAATAAATCAAAGTATTTGCCAAAAAAAATTTACACTTAGCACAGTTTTTAGAAAAGGTTTGCAAACTCAAATTTTACTTTAGAAAAATTTCACTTAACAAAAAGGCTTTGTAAAAAAAATTCCACTTAACCAAATTTTTGTGCAAACATTTTACTTAGAAAAAAAATTCATTTTAAACAAATTTTTGCACAAAATTTATACTTAGAAAATTTTCCAATTAAGTCAATTTTTGCACAAAATTTATACTTAGAAAATTTTCCAATTAAGCCAATTTTTGCAAACCAAAAAAAACTTTCACTTGAAAATATTTCTCTTAATAAAATTTTACTTAAAAAAATTTCACTTGAAAATTTTCACTTAGAGAAAAATTTTATGCACTTCGAAAAGTATTCTACTTGAAAGGTTTGTGCACTTAAACATTTTGCTTAGGAAACTTTTGCTTAGAAAATTACTTAGGAAATTTTTGCTTAGAAAGATGGATTTGGAAAAGATTTTTCTTAAAGAAAATGCACTTAAAAAAATTACTTAGACAAATACACTTTGAAAAAAAAATTACTTAAAAAAAATTGAGAACTTAAAAATTCAACTTAGAAATGTCTAGCAAAAAAAAATTTTAAGAGCATTTTACTTAGAAAAATTTGCTCAGACAATTTTGTGTACTTAAGTAAGATATATCTTTGAAAACAACATCTATACTGAAATTCAACTTCACTTTTTGGAAAAAGATAAAAATCTGAAAATTTTGAAAATTTTTACTCTCCTTTTTTCTCTCTCCCCCTTTGCCATATATCAAAAAAAATATTGATAAAAACTTATTGCAGATCAATTTTTGAATCAGAGTTAGCCAAAAAATAATTTAAGTCTGTATTGAACCAACGCTAGTGAATTCAAGCAATAAAAAGAACCAAACCAATTAATCTAAACTTGTTCAGGTCCTGTCTAACCCAGTTAGCTACTTACTAACTGTTATATAACAGTAGCTTTCACTGGAGTTAGTCAAGTTAAGTGATCTGATCAAGTTAGATTTGCTAAGCTTGAACACTTAACTTGATTACTGTTCAAGTGTATTTATCGCTCCAATTACTGTAGATACACTGACTTAAAGCATCTTGAACCAAGGCATAGACCTAAGCATCTCAACCCAGTCTAGGTTATCAATCAAAAGTACCCTAAGGTGCTTGGGAGATGTTGGCTGCTAGATCTATAGGTGCATGCAATTCTAGGGTTACATCTTAGGCTAAGTCCATTTGCATAAAAACCCTAGTTTTGAAGGGGGTAATTTTGAAAAATCTAAGTCGGAAAATAATTTCAAATTCAAGACTTAATAAAGAAATGATTTTTCAAAAAAAAATTAGATGCTAATTTTTGAAAAATATTATGAAAATATAAAACAATTTTTTTAAAAAAAATAGAGCAGTCCTATTCTACTAAGCACAACCCTAACTTATGATCCAAGTATGAAGTAGATAACTCAGCAGATAGATAATTAGCCAAAATATGAAGCAGATAAATAGCCAAATATGAAATAAATAAGTGAAAGTCAATCGGTCAACACAAGAATCAAGCCAAGATAACACCAAGTTAACCCTACCAAGTAGGGAAAGTCAAACAGTCAGAAATACAGTCAGATAATCAAAAACACCACTCATGTCTAGGAAGATGCGCCAGGAGGCCAAAATGGATCGGGCTGCCATGACCAGAACATGGACATCATCTCGTCGTGTCGGCCTGGTTCACATCGCGTTCTGCCCGAAGGGTGTCCATGTACTCGACGTGATAGGCATGGTTTGCATCGTGTTTGGCCTGAAGGGCGTCCATAAACTCGACGTGATGGGCCTCCATCTCCTCTCGGAGACTGTGGACCTTTGTCTGTAATAGTGTCAAGTGTTGGTCGGTAGTCAGTGGTAGAGTCTTGCTTAGATGCTCCTCGATCTCGACGACGAGCTCGGCTACATCGACGTCTACCTCCTCGTCTGAATCGACTTGGTGTCGAGCCCCTCGTCGTCTCCACGACAGAACCCCGGTGGCCGAGATATGTATGCCCGCTAAAGAAAAGTTCCTAGCCCGTATCTCATCGAATTCAGTCATCTGGATGGCCTCCCCAGCAGTGATGTCGTGACCATGGTGATGAAGGAGGGAAGTGAGAATGTGACAGTAAGGCGTGTGTACTAGGGAATGGGTGGTTATGCTAGACGCGTAAATGATCGTCTGGAACATGTGGAGACCAATGTCTATGCCCAGATGGTAGATCATCACGTAGAGAAGGAAGGTGTGGAATGGTCGCATAGTCGCGACATCCCGGGTGGTCAATGGAAGAATGCAACGAACCAGAACTATATAGAGAGCGTAGTCCTAAATGCGGAGATCGACTGACTGAAATCTCTGTACCGTCGGGTCCGAAAAAGTAGGAGTAGAGAGTGTCCAGGGTGATATGCGAATAGGGGGCATCGAAGGGTAAGTCTGTAGGAGGATAACAACAAAAAGTGGACTGAGAGGGTCGTAGTCCAAGAAACCGGTTAAACAGAGTGGGTGTGATAGTAAGTGGGATGCCCTGTACAGTGGTAGTGTAACAAAGGTCATCAAGTTTGACCAAGTTATTATAGAATTTAGCGCATAAAGTTATGTTGACCGAATGAGTACAATTAACAAGTTGGTTGAGCTGATAAAAGTTAATGGCATCTTGTAACGCCCGCCTTTTTCCCCATACCTTCCGGTGTGGCGGGAGGCGGCGTTACGCTAACATACATATGAACATCGTATTGCAGCGGAAGGGGTAAAATAAAAACTTACTTAATTCATGCATGCGACTAGTACTTAAATCATACATACATATCTTAACTATCATTCCTAACATGATGACATGGTAACTTAGCATATAAACGTCATAGGTAGCATCATGATATAACATCCCATAAGTCATCCGTGAGTAACATGAGTAGCAAGTGTATCTTTTTCTAGACAAACCATCATAAGCATAGTATGAAACTTATTAGGAATATGCAAAATGTAGAACATGTGACAAAGCATAAATAGTAGAAGCTTTCTCTTTTTCTTTTGCCATGTCACTGCCACACACACACTCGTGCCCTTCCTGTTGCTTCCCCTAGTATCCTCTTGCTTGATCTGCGGTATAAGAAATAAGACTATAAGCACACAGGCTTAGTAAGACTCTTTCCTACTCACTAAAACATACATCGCATAACATAAACATATCACATCCTTAACATATACTTAACACATGGCACATTTCTTGACATATCATAAAGCATATACATACTTGTCATGACATAATTCTTAGCATGAACATAAACATAAAACATACTTAACATGTCATAATTCTTAACATAAACATAAACATAAAACATACTTATCATGGCATATTTCCTAATATGGACATAAGCATATTCTGAACATAAACATAATCGTAGAACATTCTTATCATGGCATAATGCATAACATGAATGAATGCATGAGTCAAATGCATATACATAAGGATGCTTAATTTAAAATCATACTTTTAGATACTTAAACATAAACATAACATCATTGGGGTCCCCCGCTTGTACAACATACATACATCATAAGCGCACATCCCTAAGTAAATACGAGGTAGCGAGCCTCGACCTACTAGGGTAGGAACAGCTACGGTAGTTCCAAAAACCGAGGCGTTCTTAAGGTGCCCATCCCTGTTGGACAGCTTCGGTAGTCCCAGAACCGTAGACAGCTACAGTAGTCCAGAACCGAGGCGTTCTTAAGGTGCCCATCCCTTGGACCCTTACTTTGGTCCGGTACAAGCCCATTCATAAACTAAAATAACTTTGCATGCTTTATCATTCATAGACATACATGGCATAAACATAATCTTGTTTCATGAAGCATAGCATAAGAGTAGGAACAGCTACGGTAGTTCCAGAACCGAGGCGTTCTTAAGGTGCCCATCCCTTATCATGACATAAATCATACTTGGCATTTCATCATTCATACTTAATTCATAACATCATTATACCTTCATCATTCATACTTATCATTCGTATTTAAGGCATAAACATTGTCTTTATTCATCTTCTTCTTTCGTAAAACATGACATACATACAAAATCATAGTATCCATCATAGGGCATGCATGGGTGAAGTTCTTATGAACAAAGTACATACTATTTAGGCTCATGGCATTCTACATTACTTAGGTTCATGGCATTCATCATAGAGCATGCATAGACCTTCATAAACATATATCTATTATAGGCATTTACCGACATACATGCATCATTCTATATAGCATGAAACCTACATCAAATACATGTGTTCATGGCATATGGTTAAAACATTCATGAATAAAATATAACATATAACCTAAACATACGAAGTCATGATACATAACATATGAAGCTAGGGTTTTGGTAACATAAAAATCCTTACATCATGCTTAACCATATACTTACATCATAATAACCTATAATCAAGTATCCTTGAGACCTTAACCCAAACCAAACCCTAGATTAGGGTCTTGGCCGAATATTCAATGGAAGAGGGTCTCTTCATTCAAGCAACATGAGAAGGTCCCATAGGTAAAAAGGAACTCATACATTACCTACAATGTCATAGTAAGTCATTGGACCCCATATTTAGAGCTAACCCTAAATCCTAGTCATCCCACTTGACTTGGCCGAAACCCTAATGGGTCACCAACACATGAAGAAATTCATAAAGTTCCAAATTTACATCCTATACCTTACATAAAATTCCATAGGAAAACATTTGAACCCATGCTTGAAGTTAACCCTAACTTCTTGCCCTATAACCCATCTTGGCCGAAACTTACAAGGTTCATAAGTCATGTAAAATTCACATAAATCCCCATGAACATCCCTTGCATCATGAGAAAACATAAGAAACATCATTAGGAAGTTAGAACTAATCCTAGCCTTGGAACCATGGTGGTGGCCGAAACCCTAGGAGCCCACTTTCATGGATTTCTCAACTTAGATCTTAAAGCAAAGACTTAAATCATGATAAACATCAAAGGAAAACTATTATACCACAGGTGAGGGAGTCTTACCCTTGTTGACTTGGTTTTTAGACCTTAAATCGAGAAGATGATGAAGACCTTGTTGTCCCTTGATCACCCTTAGCCCTTGTAGCCTTGTAGGAGCCTTGGATCTTCAAGAGAAAGTCCCCTTGTGAAGCTTTTCCAAGGGAGAGGAGCCTTGGTGGGTTTCGGCTAGGAGAAGGAAGAAGAGGGAGAGGAATGTCTTTGGTGGAAGAAGGAAAGAAAAGAGTAACTCCTATGCCTCCTCTTCTCTCATCCCCTCTTTTATACCACATGAAGGGGGCAAGTGAAGGGTCATGGTGCCTCTTCTCTTGATAACTCTTCACTTCCCTAAGCCTTAACCAAAATCCTCTTCATTCTCTACTAGCACTCCCTTGCTAGGTGAATTGGTTAGTACATGCATGGTGTTATACTAAGTCCAAGGTTCAATCCTTGGTGCATGCACTTTATTTTTATTTTAATTTATTTTTCTTTTTAAATTTTGGCAATGCCCCCTAAGGCCTACCCATAGCCATGCTAATATTCCTAATTTAAACCCATTTCTATTTATATTAAATTCTACCTAAAATCCACTAATAAACATTGTACTAGAAAACCCATGTAAAGCCCATTAGCACTTAGCTTCTTATTTTATATTGAAAATCATGGATCACCACGCTAAGGTTTATACTAGTGTCCCCATGCTCCTTAAGAATCTATCTAGGCATGGTCAATATTTTTAAAGAAAATATTAAGAAAATTTTCCGGGTCGTTACACATCTATAGCTGTAGGGCAAGATTGAACAAAGAAATTTCTATTTAAGAAGCTGGTCTTAATGGGTTTATAGGTGGTTTATGCGAATTTATTGAACAAGGCTAAGGCGGGGAACCTAGGGGTCTAGGTTAGGCTTGACCCCGGGGTTAGTTTGCGTAACCCGACGTTTACTAAACAAGTAAAAAATTATGCATTTATAAAAGGAATAAAGAAAAATTAACCAAAAATGCATAATTAAATCATACCGGGGCGACATTGTGAAAGTAGGGTGATCGAGGATGAGTGAAGAGCTCTAGGGCGCCTTAGAAGGGAGAGGAATATGAGGGGAGTTCGGTTGGTGTGGTGAATGAGCTAGTGGTGAAGTGCTTATATAGGGTTTAACGGGCGCCCGTGAGGGCTCTTGGGCGCCTGTGACAGTTTGGCCACCCGAGAGCTTCTCGGGCGACTGAGTCAGGGTGGTCAGACCTTTTTGGCAGGTTTGACTGCCTTGAAGTACGAAAAACCAAGGGGCGCCCGTAAGGTCTCAGGCGCCGTGTTGACCAGGTTTGACCATTGACCATGCTTGACCGTTGACCAGGTTTGATTGTGTTGACCAGGTTTGACCAATCAATAATTAAGTCAATCAAGTCCTAGATCTTAGTATAATTATATTCAAGACTTAGTTTGATGAGTTAATTAAAGAAGTAACTTTAATTTTTGAAAACATGTTGAGTGAGAAACAAAATGTAGAGTTAATTTTAAAAAAATGAATTATTTTTAGAAAACATGTTAGATTAGTTGAGAAAAATTTGAATTACTTTTGAAAACAAATTGAATTAATTTTGAAAAAACTTTGAATTAACAAAAAATAAATTTGAGTTAATTTTTTTTAAAAAATTGAACTACATTATTAGGTCCTAGACATCTCACCCAGTTCTATGTGACAAAATGGGTTTCCTTATCTGTTTTGTGAGATGTTTTATTTTTATATTTGAATTATGTTAAATCTAAGATTTAATTAAAACTTGTGTTAGATTCAAATTTATCAAATAGTAAATTGAATTTGAATTTCGATAATCGGCTTCCAGGTCTTGGCGAGGCACAGAGGCCTTCTTTGGTCATAGCCTTATTGGAGTAACAACCCTTTCCTTGACAAAGCCTTTTATCGAAAGTTCATTTTCAAATTACTTCTTGAAAAATTTTGGTCTAACTAGCTTAAGTTTTGGATCGGTAGCTTCGGCTAGTTCCACCAGACTAAACAGACAAGTAGGGTACGCCTTACCTTATTTAACCTTATTAGAAGGGCTTCCCTAACGTATTATCATCTCACCTCCACCTAATACTATGTTGTTCAAGTTTTAAGTAAGTCGTTTGGCCTTAAACTAATCAATCCTATGTCTAAACAGAATAATTACATTGCAAAAATAAAATAAACATGCAACAAGCAATTAAAGCAAACAATTATCTAAGTAAAGTCATAATTGGATTAATACTCTAGATTTTCGAAATCAGCAAGATTGTGAATTAAATTTTCTAGCATATTAACCTTATGTTTCGGTGTTTTATTTTCTTGTTCTAATTTTTTGAAATTTGCTTTAACAAATCTATATGATTCAATCACGTTATTTGAGGTAAATATTGGATTTTCAAATAATGTAAATTTACCTTTCTTGATTGTTTGTCCAGTATTCTTGAGGGTCCCTTTTATTGCAGGTGGTGAAGACCGACTCTTATGAGTAGGATACTAATTTTTATAGTTTTCTATCTCCCTGCACTTAAAACATATTATATGACTTTTAAATTTTGAATTTACCATGTTACCTTTTGATTCCTCGTTGGGAATCTCCCTCTTGATTTTAGCCGTCTTTCTTTTGCTTGTTTGTTTCTTCACCATCTTGTAGTAGCCACGAGCCCACTGAACCAATTTTGTTTTATTATCATTTGACTCTGAATCTGAGTCGGACTCAGATATTGGTTGTGGCTTATTCTTTGGTGGTTCTCTTGGAGTTTTCCTTGCAATAGAAACTATACCTTCCTCGACCATTGCAGTATTAGTTTGCTTATCTAATCTTAATTCTGAAAAAGATTCAAGATAGGGTACCGATTTTTGTCTTGGCAGACTCATCTTCTGATTCTGGTTCGATTTCGAAGTCGTGTATGGATTCTGTCTCGTCAAACTCATCTTCTGATCTTGGTCCGAAGTCGATTTCGTAGTCGAGTGCGGATTTGATCTCGGCAGATTCATCTTCTGGTTCTTGTTCGAAGTCGATTTCGTAGTCGGGTACTGATTCTGTCTCAGCTACTTGTGCTTGAGCCGAGAGTACGAAATAGCTTACATGATCTTCTTCTTCATCTGAGTTCACATTATGTAGGTTGATTAACTTCTCCCAAATTTCTCTAGCACATCCGAATGGTCTGACTAGTTTGAGTTGTTCTTTGGTTAGGCCACATTGTAGGATTGCAATTGCCCTTGCATCTATCTCAATCTTATTGAGCGTTGGTTCATCCAGTTTGTCCCATGCGATTGATAATCCATCTTCTGTGGGAAAAGAGAATCCTGTTTGGATTATCATCCATATGTCCATACGGGCCTTCAGATGTGATTCCATTTGACTCCTCCAAAAACTGAAATTCTCGCCGGAGAAAAGCGGTGGGCGGGTACTGTTCCACTCTTGGTTGGCCATTGAATTTTAACTAAAAAATATTTTTTAAAAAAAAACTCATCCCAAGACTAAGTCTTGGATTAGTAGTGTGCCAGAAAATAGTAAGAAAAAATATTAAGTGGTGTTGCACCAACCTCGATTAACGAAAAAAACGAACGAAAAAATGTTAAAATAAAAAAAAATCCGAAAAATTGCTCAACTGCAGGTTGCATCAGATTTGAGCCACCCGCTCTGATACTACTTGTGGGATCGGTTTGAATCGATAGAGGGGGGGGGGTGAATATCGATCGATAATTTTTCGGAAAACATAGAGTAATTTGTGCAGCGGAAAAACATATCAATGCTAACATGTTTGTTTTACTTGGTTCGGAGTCGCGGTCGGCTCCTACTCCAAGGCCTACGGTCCTTGATTATTTACGATGGGCAATTCTATATTGCGTAAAATTATTACAACTTGAAGTTCGAATATAGGATTAAAATATAGCACATAAAAAAATGATTATACCTACGACCGGAGAAATTTGAATGTCGGAGCCGCTGGTTGTCGTAGGCACTTGAGCCTTGAGCATGGAGCGTTTGGAGTAGAGCACTTGAAAGAATGCGTAGAAAAAGTTATGTTTGAAGCTAAGGGGGTGAACCCCTTTATATAGCAGTCACTGGGGCGCCTGTGTTGAAGGGGGCGCCTGACACGTGGCCTTCCCTGCGAGAAACCCCATCCGCATACTTGGCCAGCGCTTATCCCTTCAACTGGGGTGCCTGAGCTGACTGGGGCGCCTGTATGAACACAGGCGCCTCAATTGATGATGTGGCAGCTTGCTTCGATTGGCTTGGAAACACCCTTGTCTGGGCCGCCTGTATCAACACAGGTGCCTGACCCCATTCAGGCGCCTGGGAGCAGAAAACTTTCACCCTTCGTTCCTGCAACCAGGGTTAGTTCCAAAACACAAATAATAAACAATATAATATAATTTGAGCATGATTAACAGCCTGAGTTGTCTTGGTTCTGACTTTAGGCTTCCGAAATGGAAACCTAGGTCGAACCGACGCCTAATGTTTCCTCCTACGAGGAACGCGTCCTCACCCACTCCTTTCAGGAGAGTTTACCTTTTTGCCAACCGACTCCTCCGGTTGGACTTTTGTCCAATCCCCTAGATCAGGTCTTTGTGCCCAGTCCGTGACCAGGACTTATTGCCCAGCTTCACCCACCAGGTCTTCGGTGCCCAATCCACGACTAGGACTTATTGCCCAGCTTCACTCACCAGCCCTTCGGTGCTTAGTCCATGACCAGGACTTATTGCCCAACCTTATGTCAGGACTTAGGTGTCCAGCCTGCGACCAGGACTTATTGCCCAATTCTTAGAACCAGGACTTCGTGCCTAGTGTACCTAGGACTTTTCCTGCACACTTGAGTAGCATTGTTAGATCACAATAAAACCTTAACTTCTGAACCCTTTGCCATTATCAAAACACAGGTTTAAGTTTGGTGCTTCCGGCACCAATAGGAACCACGAGCCCATAAGGCAAGTAATCACATTGAGCGCAAGTACCACCTGAGACGAGACATCATAAAGCGAGAAGAAGTTGTTGTCGCTAAGATTGCATCAGTGGATAACCTAGCACATCCTTTCACTAAGGTCCTTCTAGCAAAAGCTTATGATAGGCATGTTGAGGGGATGGAATCAGATATATGGCAGTTTGATGGCAGCATAGTCTTTTAGTATAAGTGGGAGATTGTTAGAATGTATACTATAAGCCTAGCTTTTATATGAACATCTATTTTGGAATAAGAATCACAATGGTCATATGTTTGTATTTTATATTTGTTATATATGCAGTTATCTGATAGTTTACATTGTAGATAACATGGTATGTGGTGTCACACAAAAGATTATGTTATCAGTTCCTTGTGAAGTATAAGTAGTGGCTCACAACCTAGATAGATTTGGGCAACCCATTGGAATGGTTGTAGTATAATTTGGTATTAGTCTATCTTGACTATAGAATTACACTTGTACACTTTGTGTGTATTGAGCAGGACTGATTTGAGGTGATTCAATTTATATCGACTATATAATCGAACAAGACCTTAAGTTATTATGGGTGTACATGCTCTTAATTCCGATATAATAATGGGTACATGTACTTAATATTTATTTCTTTAACTTACCAATGGGCGACATTTATTCGTTAAATCAATAGGCCCAATAAATTGGGAAATAATATTATTTATATGGTGTGTCATTGATTATAGAAGGAAATTGTATCCTAATTATTTTAGGATGATGATGTCCCCTTGAGGAGCTCATAAAGTTTATCATGTAAATCCTACAGGTGGACTTGGTCCAACATGATAATAAGGTTGAGTGGTACTATTCTTTGGAGTTAGATATTAATTAATTAAATTATCAGTAATTTAATTAATAATGGACATGCGATATCTTAAACACGGGGAGAAAATGTACACATAATATGGTGGAGTCCGTATATTAATATGGGGTTGGTGCGATAGTTCAATAATAACCCATTAGTGGAGCAAATTATTATTAACGGGTCGGGTTGAGGATCCGTTAGGAGACCAAAACTAACTCCTACTCATGGTCCTATTGTAGCCTATAAATACCCTCTCATAATCCATCATGAAGTGAACCAAGGCCTTGGTTTTTCTCCCTCTCTCCTAGGGTTGGGCGGCGTAGGCAACGAGGGGCTCGGCCTAGGGCTAAGGAGAAGGGAAGAAAATATTTTCTTCCTCTCATCTCTTCTCCCTCCTTTGGGTGTGCGGCATCAACAAGAGAAAGGGGAGTCTTCCTCTTCTCTTCTCCTTCACTTCTCTTCTCTTCTCTTGAGTTGTGGTGCAAGGAAGCAAAAAGAGGTGGTGGCCAGCGCACCTTCACCTTGAAGGATTAGGGTCGGCGGCGCAGGGAAGAAGAAAGGAGAAGAAGGAGGGCTTTTGGTTTTGGTGGCTTTGTTTCTTGGAAGATCGTCGCCCACACGACGTCCAAGAAGAGGATAGGAATACAATAGAAGATCAAGAGGTAAAACAAGAAGGTATAATCTTGTTCTTGTTTCATTCTTGTATTAATTATTGTTTATATCTTGGACCTAAATTGAACACAAGAACCGGTGATCCATAATTCGTCATCTATTCCGCGGCTAATTGATAAAGGAGTTAGATTGCTTGAACAACAAGTTTGTTCAAGCGATCACTCAATCGAATAGCACGATGATGAAAAAGGTCGTTTGGAAAGTTTTCTTTTCATCCAGATTAGTTCTAATCAATAGAATTTTAATTCGGGGATATGGAGAGGAACATCGTGACCGACACCAACAAAACTATCAATTATAACAATACTAACACCTAACCTTTATATGGTTCGGAGATGATACTCCTACTCCACAGTTGTCCATAAGGTGGATGATCCCTATCCGTCGCTGGATTAGTCCCCGGAAGACCTCTAGCTAGCTCGTGTCACTCCTTGTGGGTGGAGAAACCTCATCACAACCTTGACAACACTCTTGAGCATAAAGACTACTAAGTGGCCTTTAACCAAAGCCAATTTCATCAACCCTAGCCAGCCAAACTGAGCTCCTTTAAATAGAGCTCGTGGCTGAATTAGTTGTTACCAGTCTACTGGTGCTAACACTAGTCGACTGGTTCCAACTGAATTTGAACGTTACAGCCCAACGTTCGAATTCCAGCCGACACCAGTTGACTACACAGAGGATCAGTTGACTAATCTTTCTATGCACTCCGCCAGTCGACTGCTACAAGTCGCAGTTGACTGCCAAACCCTAAACCTAGGGTTTTCCTTCCCGAGTACAATTCGCTTAGCATTCGGACCCTCACGACTCAGCTGACTCTTCAACTAGCAGCCTCAACTTGTTGGCTTCAATCCTTCTTCGACTTTGGCTCTCGTCCCTCAGATGCATACAAGCCTGTGGCTCGTCCTCATGCCATCCTTCGCATATGCCTTGAAGTATGCTTCCCACGGCTCATCGTTCCTGCTTTGTCCACGGTCCCTTGGACACATACAAGCCCACGGATTGTCTCCTCATGCCATCCTTCACCGGACCCGAAGTCGTCCATCTAAGCCTATGTGTATCTTACAAACCTGTACACTCACATACACATATCAAATATAAGGGTGAACCTAACTTAAACCCTTTGTCCTAACATTAAAATACATAGTTACTCCGGACCATAGATTGCTCCAACAGGTTTTTGTTTCTTGGGCTTATGATCTTATCACCCCGTAGGATTTGTTGATTTTGGTATGTATATTTTATACAATACTTCAGTTATGTTTCTAATATCGTTATGAGACTGTATCTACTTTATTATATACTGCTTGTATAGTTTTTTGATGTCATGCATATCTTATCTCTATACCTGCTAAGTTCACTTGGACTCACGCCCGATAGTTATGTGTTATGTTTCCAAGATGACATACTTGGAGTTTCCAGGAGAGGTCTGGCAGCTAGTCCCGTCCCATCGACAACTTTGGCTTGGTTTTAGTTTTGGTAGTCATGTGGTGATGGTGATACCTAGATCACATTTCTACCTTTTCTTTAACCCTTTTTTGTCATCATGCTCTGCTTCTCTAATTGTGATCTTTCTGCCTTTACCTCTGCTTTGTTCCTATTTCTTTAAGAATTCTAGTTTCCAAACTCTCAACCTCTGATTTGGTCCAGATGATTGAGTTTGACCATTAGGCTTGTATTTATTCTCCAGTCCCTATGGATTCGATATCTTATTACTTGACAACACTACCATATACTTGCAATTTGAATGCATCAATTCACGCATGAATACCAAGAAATAAAAAGCAAAACTTGTTGTTCCTAAAGAAGGAGATCGTGATTGCGAAACCTAGAGTCATTTTCTCTCACTGATACCTAGACCTTATTTCTACCTTTTCTTTGATCCCTTTCTGTGATCATGCTCTGCTTCTCTCATTGTGATCCTTCTGCCTTTACCCTTGTCTTCTTCATATTTCTTTAGAAATTCTAGTTTCCAAACACTCAATCTCTGATTTGGTTTGGATGATCAAGTTTGACTATTAGGCTAATACTTATTCTCCAATCTCTATGAATTTGATATCTTATTACTTGACAACACTAACGACAACACTGTACACTTACAATTTGCAGCGATCAATTTGTGCATGAATATCAAGAAATAAAAATGCAAAACTCGTCATTCCTAAAGAAGGAGATGGCGATTGATGAAATCCTAGAGTCATTTTCTCTCACTGATACCTAGACCTCATTTCTACCTTTTCTCTGACCTCTTTCTGTGATCATGCTTTGCTTCTCTCATTGTGATCTTTCTGCCTTTACCTCTACCTTCTTCAAATTTTTTAAGAATTCTAGTTTCCAAACACTCCATGGTACACTTGTGATTTACACGCAACAATTTGTGCATGAATACTAGGAAATAAAAAGCAAAACTCATCATTCCTAATGAAGGAGATGACGATTAACTCCATAAGATCAACCTCGCTCTCATACCAACTGATGCAATAGATAACTATCAGTTTCTTTGATTTGTGCATGAATACCGAAAGTGACCTTCTAAACACTATTGATTCCGCAGAATGCCAAAAGATAGGCAACCAAATTCGATATTTAGGAAGAAATGACGTGACTGAAAATTTTTATTAATCAAAAACTTCTCTTACATCAACTCAAAAAATTATTTATATTGACTCCAACACAATCATTGTCTAACGGAGCAAACAATTTCCCTCTGCTTGTTTTCTTTCTTCCTGAGGCATCGCAAGCTTTCACCTCTTAGTTTTTTCCCATTGCGAGTAGCCAGAGAATAACCTCCATCAACATCTTACTGTGAGCCACTGCTGGAAAAGAGGTCGTGAGTAGGAATTATCTCCGATTAACTCTATGGCATTCTACTCTAGCCATTCGGTTCCGTTCATTTGCCATTATATTGTTGAGCTAGAAAGGTGCCCCAAAACAAGCAATCTTATTTACTCGAACTTTGAAATGGCGTGAGGCATTCCCATGTCTGAGCACCCATTCGGATGGTTTCACGTTCATTCTGACAAACCATGATTAGAAGGGAAGATAATGGATACTTTCAAATCTAATTAAACATTAGTTGAATGAGTATTATCGTTGATCCTCAATTGACACAATGCAAATATGAGAAAATGCCCTAAAGCTTATTACACTAGACCCCCCCCCCCCCCATGGGTCGGGTCCAACCCAGACTCAACCCAAACCTGTAACCGGGTCAACAGGCTGGTTACCCATTAACCCGGTTAGTCAGACCGAACCGGAACAACTCGGTAGGATACCAGGATGGTTTTAGTTCCAGGCGTGCTAAACCATAGGGTCGAATTGCCGATTCAACAAGTTTTATTATTTTTTTGGGCTTTGCCCTTTGGAATCGTCGGTTAACCGACGGTTCCAACGGCTAGGAACCATCGGTTAACCGGTAGTTCAAAGTTGTTGGAGGTGTTTTTTTGGGGTTTTTAACTTTTTTCAAGGATTAAGATCATTTGATCATTTTTTGATCAATGACTATTATTTAGTGTCCCTTATGATCCAAACTCTATAAATAGGAAGTTCATTTCATCATTTCCACACACATCTCCTCTACTCTCATTCTCAACTTCACATTTTCTATGCATTTTCGACTCCAACTTTTGACTACAATAGAAGGAGGCCACGGAGGTTTATCATCTCAATCTCGGTGGGGAAAGAAATAATATACGAGGACTCCAACATTCAAATTCAATTCACCGATGATGAGACTGAAGCCCAACACCTTCCGATGCTTGAAACACAAGGAAGTACCAATGTAATCACTTCTAAGGTTCTAAAAAATCTTCCTCTAAAATCTTCTATTTTCACTAAATATTTTGAGAATGTCACTCTTCCGTTAGAAGAATTACATGCAAAATGTAAACACTGCAATGCTTCCTACAAATTTCAAGTCGGCGGGGGCTATGGATCGTTGAAATGCCACTTAGAAACGAAGCACTCGATGGAATATGGACTCGACCGTTCTCAAGCATAATTATTTAGATTTTCTAGTGGTAGTAGTACTGATTCCGATTTATTTTTATATTCTGATAATAAATTAAGAGAATTATTAGCTAAATTTGTTTCCGTAGAGCATCATTCTTTTAGTTTTGGATCTAAATGCACATTTGAAGATTATTGTTAAAAATCTCTTAATCCATGTGCTAAACCTATTCCTAGGACTACACTTACTCTTACAATTAAAAAATAGTAAAATAAGAAAAATAAATTAATTAATGAATTTAGTAAATTAAATAATAAAGTTTCTTTATGTTCCGATATTTGAAGTGTTCATTGACAAACTTATTCTTATATGGGTATGACTTGGGCATTGGATCGATAACTCTTGGACCTTCTAAAAAGGATTGATAGCCTATAAAGTTTTTGATGAATCACATATTACCCATAACATTACACAATTATTATGTTTAATTTTAGAGGAATATGGATTAACTTATAAAATATTTTTAGTATCATTAGATAATGCTAATTTAAATACCACTTCTATAGAAGAATTAAAATTTGTTTGCCAACTTGTTATAAGTGGTTTATTTTTTCATATTCGTTGTGTATATCTATTTTAAATTTATGTGTTCAAGATGGATTGAAATTTTTAAAAAATTATATAAACCAATTAGAACCATAATTTCATATTTATGGTCGCATTCATCTATTATGAAACAATGGGGTTGGTTTTATAAAACTAATGGAATGAGAACTAAAAGATTTCCACGTGATGTACCAACATGTTGGAATTCAATCTATCAATTATTGTTACAATATTCATTTCAAGATAAAGAATTATTACGTTTATTTTTTACAAAAATAGTAATTCTAATCAATATTTATTTTTACAACAATGGAATATTTGTAGTAATATTTAGAAAATTTTAAAAGTATTTAACGAAGTATCCAAACAACTTTCCAGTGTTTATTATCCTACTGCTCATTTAGTTTTAGTGATTTTTTCTAGTATAGTATTAGTTTAAATGAAATAATGAAGCTTTAACTTCTTGCATATTAGCTATGAAAACTAAATGAGAAAATTATTTTTATTTTATTCCTGAAATTTATTTAATTATATTTGCTATAGATCCTAGATTTAAATTAGAAGTTTTATAAGAAATGTTAACTTTATATTATGACGTTTTAATTCCTATTAAATATTTTTCTTCTCCTAATCAAGTTAATATTATATATAATATTAGAAATTATTTATATGATATTTATAATCAATATTATATAAAATATGAAATGCAAACTAATATTTTTGAAATACAACAAACTATTAGTACTAATTTAAAACTTACAAAAGTACAATTTATTAAAAGAACGAATAAAATATTCACGAGGATTCTCAAGTTCCACATAGGAACTTGAGAATTATTTTATGACTTCTTTTGATTTTAATGAAGCAGATAGTGAAAATTTTGATATCCTAAAATGGTGGTCACAAAAGGCTCAAAGCTTTCTCGTTCTCTCCATGATTGCTATTGAAATTTTAGCTTGTACAGTATCAACTATTGCTGTGGAGCAAACATTTAGTGTTGGCGGCAACATATTAGATGAATGGTGATCGACTATGTCTCCGACTCATTGGGAGCTCAAGCATTACTCGACGATTGGACCAGAGCTTAGAAAAAAATCTACGAAATGCAATTTTCAGAAGACGAAGTCTAATAATTTAGTACTGAAGGAAAGAATACAATGGAACAGGAGGAAATGGAAGTGAGTGATGCAAAAGGATAAAAATGTAAAAGAACTACGTGGACTTTAATTCCCCTATACCCTAAGGAGATACGTAGATAACTTAATTAAGTGCAAGCCCCTTTTTTTTAATAAATTTTAAATTTTTTAATGCAATAATCTCGAATCATTACGAACCGTGAACCGACGGTTTCGAATCATGAACCGTAATTGTCTTGGGCGGTTAAAGTTAAGAGTCGACCTGTCATGAATAGTCAAATCGACGGTTCTGAACCGTCAAATCGTTGATTCCGAAACATGGTCAGGTCTATATTACACTTTCAACCAAAATGGGAAAGAAGCCTTGTGTAAATGGATAAAAGCTTTTGTTTCTGTATCAAAATATATATGACCAAATGCATAGACATGAAGAAGCATAGATCAATACCTATTGCATTCATACATTCCTGCATGTCTCGAACGAGCTCACTACAGTCTCCACGAGATGAATTGATGGTTAGTATATAAGTGTTGCCATCATAAGGTCTAGGGGTCAAAACTTGACAAAATCAGTGTACTCGCCCTTCCAACGCACTGGCCACAACATCCGGACTAGTAGTTTCCGTGATTTATCTTCTCCGTCTTGGCCCTAGGACGAATTGACAGGGGCGCTAGGGGTGAGTGAATCGCCTTCTGCCAACCCAAATGAGCTGACCACAACTATTATAAGTGCTACAAGCTTGAGTATATATTCCTGTCGAGCTACATTGAATCAATAGACATCTTCTAATATATTTGGCTTATGAAGCAAGAATTATTGAATTAATCTAGATCAATATCGACGGTCCCTAGCTTCAGGAGGTAATCGTTAAACTTAACTTTTAAATCAACTCTCTTATGTAATCAACAACATTTATGTAGGTATCTTTGAAAGTTGAAAAAATAAAGTATCTAGCAAGGCTAAGATGTTAAGGTTCAATAATATGCAATGAATATTTGATGGAAGGGGAAACATCATTTTGTTCATACTATTTCAAGGACCATCTCAACTATAAAAAAAATGATGAATTAGACAGTAGACAAATTGAATCTGAGATGATTAGTTCGGTCCCACGGAAGTTTCCCACCGATCACCAGGGTAAATCGGGAAGCGCTCGCGGTGGGCAGTCTAGAAGCCCAGCATCCCAAGGTTCGCACCCCATTTGGAGGAAAAATTCCTACAAAATGTGTCGTAGCTGGGGATCGAACTGCGGATGTTTGGGTTAACGACTAGTTACCCTACCGCTGCACCATAGTCTCGGGGGCAGGACCATCTCAACTATAGGGGCATGGTAAAGTGACACAAAATGATGATATTTTTGAGTGATGATACGCATAGTGAAAGTGAAAGTGAATGTCTTAGTGAAAAATTTGATCGTCAATTGGTGTCATGTTCGACATCCGATGGTCGATCGGACACCGTCGACGGCCTTCGGTTGCCGCCCCAAACCAAACTATATCCTGAGGGCACGGTGAACCCATCGGGGATCGTTGCAATTGCGATCTCGCATCATTTACCGTCGATTCCGACGGGTTCACCATTGTCGGTGATCCTGACGGGTTTACCGTCCCCACAAGGTATAGTTTGATTTGGGGCGGTGATCACAGGCCGCCGTTGGTATCCGATCGGCGATCGAATGTCGGACGTGCCACCGATTGACGATTAAATTTTTTACTGAGACATTCATTTTCACTGTGCGAATCATTTCTTATTTGTTTTTTTTAGCAAGAGAAGGAAGTTGAAGAACACCAAGAAAACCTCTTTAGATTTATATATCATTATGGACCATTCAAATGAGCAAAATTGAGATTTTGTAATAGAGGAAGATTACAAAATTACTCATAGCTACAATCTATTGAATTGCTCGTGAGTAAAACAAGACGTTAAGTTGATATGCAATTCCTGACACTATATTTAGTTTATTCTAACTATATAGATATTTTTTATCCTAATAATAATTCAATTTTTGTGATCTTTAGAAGCTCCAAGACAAATATCAAATAGATCATTTTTAAAATCTGTTCAGTTTAGATCCATAGATTAGATTATGTTAAAAATTTCTAGATGAAATCTAAGAACTCAAATACCAAAAATGAAAACATCTAATTATTTAATTAAGAATATATATTCTTTACTAATCAATTCTTAATTGATTTGGTAAAGTCTAAAATTAAGCTACGTTCATATCTTTTTTTATATCAAAAAAATTTCAAAGCTTATTAGTAATTTCAACTTCTTATCTTCATATTCTAAAAATTAAAAATATAAAATTACAAATCTAAAAACATAAATTCAAAAAATAAATCTATAACTACAAATGTTTAAAAAAAATTTAAATCTTAATCCAAAATTAAAATTTTAGAAAATAATTTATCAAATTAAAAAAATAATACCAAATTTTAATTTAAAATTATATTTTAAAATTTTCAAAATTAAAATTTTATATTGTAACCAAATAAATTCTAGGATGTGATAAAATTTACTTATTTTTATGTATTATATTACATACGCAATGCACGATCACGGGTAGAATATGATCTAATAGAACTTAAACAATAAAAATTAGAGCACGTAATATGGTAAGACTTAAATCGTATAGTTAAATAATTAACACGGTAAAAAATTATTTTTTTAAATTTAATTAGTTTAATTAAGTCTTTCAAACACTTTTATCGAAACTATTACCTCAATCTAAATTGACAAAAATTGAAAGAAAAAACAATACAATGATGCAATGACTCAAAAGGTCACAAGAAGCATAACTAAATACTTAATTATAAAATCTAATCAATATACGTCCATCAAATAGTTGTAGTTCAAACTATTCGATGGACTTGTAAACTTACATAAAAAGAATCACATGAGTGAGACTGGGGAAGGTACAAGAACACAACTATTAGCTTAGCTTGTTTTGGTAATGATCTAGGCGAGTAAGTTTTCAAAGTGGGTCAAGGGCGCGGTCGGATCAGGCCGGGTCAAATGAAGTTGATTGGGTTTAACCTTGGTCGGGTGAGCCAGACGTGGTTCTGGCTAGGAGGAGTAGAAGTCGAGATAAGTGGGGCTATAGCTCAGCCGATGTCATCCGAGCGAACATCCCCGGTCGGGAACTCGCGGTCGGGGATGTTCAGTCGGGCAAGGATAGAGGGGTGTGACCAGATCTCCTTGAGCAGGGGTAAGGCCTGATGTGTAATGAGCCTCCTAGTCGGTCCCTCTCGGTTGGGGTGTTTTGGTCAGAAGGTTTCGGTCGGGCATCTTGGGTCGAGCACCCTGGGTCACCCTGGATCGGACACTATGGGTTGGTCATCCTGGGTCGGGCACACTGGGTCGAGCACCCTGGGTCACCCCTGGATCGGACACCCTAGGTCGGGTCCCACGGGTCGGGCACCGTGGGTCGGGCACTTTAGCACCGCCCTAAAAACGTAAGTGGCCGAGAGGCTGAGCTTGTCTGACCGACCCAGGTCGTGAGTTAGTAGACCCGAGCCGACTGTCTCGAATGAGTGACAGGTTGCTTCAGCAGTGGAGATCTCCCAAATCTCCTCATTATGGGGAAAAGACTTCTGACATAATCATGATTTGTCAGAGAGTCAGACATTAATGAAGGAAGGAATGACCCCTTGATGGACACTTAGGTGGCTGGAACAGACTCACAGACTGACTAAAGCTCTCAGAAGAGTCAGACTGTCAGCTAGTCAGTCCTTAATGAGACAAGACTGCTGACAAGACAAGGGGGCTCCTTCCACCCCTATATAAAGCCTCTTGGTCCCTCAAAAAAGAGGTCGCTGCTATTTGGAACCTTGCCCTCTCTGTTGGGAACGAGATGGCTATAGAGGGGGCGGGTGAATATAGACAATCGCTTGCCCCTTGAAAACTTATCACGATTTCTGCAACTCAAATATCAGTAGCACAGCGGAAAGAGTGGAAAACAGAGTATGCAGAAAAACTAAACGAGAGCGAAACAAACACAACTAGCAAGATCGCTAACAAGGAGGGTTTACAAGATTCGGGGATAACTTGCCCCTACTCCTTGGCGTGCCCTTGAGGTGGGCGATCCCTTGATCGTCGGAAGATCAAGCCCCGGTTAACACCGGATATGAAGCAACCTCCTTCTCGGTGGAGAAACCTCTCCACAGCGCGTTTCACCAATGATATATAATGAGCACAATGAAACAACAACAAGAAAGATCTTACTCAAACACTTAGCAAGGACAAAACACAGCAAGCTTCCCTGAGCTCCACCCAGTGGCGATCTCACGCAGACCCCTGTCTGCTTCGTGTCTTCCCACTGTCGGACTCCCAGCTTCTTGTTTTCTCCTTCAAGCGCTCAAGTATGATGATTGCTCCTCTATAGCTTGCTTAGAATAGTTGAAGAACTCAAGAACAGCAAGCTTGTAGTAGCAGAACGCAAGAACACGAGAAAACTTCAAGAACTGCAAGTCATCAGTCGTGTTGAACTCAACTCTCCCGTTCCTTTTTGTTTTTCCGCCAAGCGACAGGTGACACCATCTCTGTAGCTCCCAGCTACTCATCTGCCAACGCCAGCCTCTACTGAGCTATCTCTGGACTCACTGAGCTCCTCAGTCGAGCTCCAGTCTCAGCTCCAGTCTGCAGCTCGCCGTTGCAACCTGAGATGGGAAAAGGGACAAACCTGCTCCAAGGAAAGCACGCTTTGACTTCTCCTTGAGTGTTTGAATCCTCCCCTGTCACCTGAAACTCAATCAGAGCATTAGAGCAGAAGATCATACAGCATATCACATACATCAGCAAATCCGATACGATCAGACGCTCTGACCGCGTCTGACAGTGAAATTTGAATTAAAGTGATCGGTCACCGGACCGATCCAGGGTGTGTGGATCGATCACCAGATCGATCCACTGCTTTGCTGGGATTCCCAGCTCTCGCAGCTATACACGCCTGATCGGTCATCAGACCGATCAGGGTGAATCCTGATCGGTCACCAGACCGATCAGATTGGATCCTGATCGGTCACCCAGACCGATCAGAGCAGATGAACAGTAATTTTTTAATCAAACCCAAGATTCCTGATCGGTCCCCGGATCGATCCAAGACTTTGATCAGCAAGGGAACTCACTCACCGTTTGCTCCCTGATCGGTCACCAGACCGATCAGGAGCAAGACAGCAAGGAAGCAGCCTGCTCCCTGATCGGTCACCGGTCCGATCAGGAGCCACACAGTAGATTCCCAATCTCACTGTGCGCTCCCTGATCGGTCACCAGACCGATCAGACATAGCTGGATCGGTCACCAGACCGATCCACTAAGGAACAGCGTGCCAATGTCCCTGATCGGTCACCAGATCGATCCAGTGACTCAACCCTAGCCCTCCAAGCTAGGAATTCATCCACCTTAGCCCTCCAAGCTAAGGATTTTTCCATCTAACTCTCCAAGTTGGGAATTTGCACCTAACCCTCCAAGTTAGGACTTTTCACCTAGCCCTCCAAGCTAGGACTTTTCACCTAGCCCTCCAAGCTAGGACTTTTCACCCAACTCTTCCGAGTTAGAACATCATCCAACCTAGCCCTCCAAGCTAGGCACCTGACCCTCCAAGCCAGGACTTTTTCACCTAATTCTCCAGGATGGGAATTTGCACCTAACCCTCCAGGTTAGGACTTTTCACCTAGCTCTCCAAGCTAGGACTTTTCACCCAACCCTTCCGAATTAGGACTTTTCCATCACCTAGCCCTCCAAGCTAGGATTTTCCACACCTAACCTCCCAGGTTAGGATTTTCCAACACCTAGCCCTCCAAGCTAGGATTTTCCACACCTAACCTCCCAGGTTAGGATTTTCAATATCATGCCTAATCCTCGATCAGGACTTAATCATAATCCACCTAACCTCCCAGATTAGGATTTTCCATATCATCATCATCCTCCTAACTTAAAATCGTTGTCAACACCAAAACAACAATCAGGGCCAGACTGCATCAACAATCTCCCCCTTTTTGTTGTTTGACAACCCGATTTTAAGTTTAGGGATTCTCAATCAATATTCCAACTTTAGAATCATAGGGGAATCTAGATCCTCCCCCTACAACATGATCATACTAAACTTAACCAATCCACACTCTCCCCCTTTGTCGAACACCGAAAAGGGACAAGAGGGACTGTCAAGATTAAGATAAACTCCCCCTCAATCCTAGAGGTATCCCAACTCATCAAAAATGTGATAGTTTGTGGAATTGGCATACGAACCCATGTGAAAAATTATAGCAAGACATAGCAATCACATGCATCATATGAGTATGAAATATAGACTCCCAAAGCATGCCATAATATTCATAAGTATCAATGAAGCATGGCAATGTAAGCATGAATATGGCAATCATGTAGATAACAGGTACATAATCAACATGGCATCAACAATAGTAGAATAAGCATGGCATCAAAATATATAGGTTAAGACATGAAAGCATGAAAAACATCCGAGCAAGTAGCAAAATATGTGTGACTCGAGGTCACAACAACAAAGTCAGAGGGCATACAACCCAAAAGTCATACAACGTCACTCGACAGCAACATCGTCATCAGAATCATCAATACATATGATATCCCCAGGTGAAGGGCCACTGGGGGATACACCATCAGGAAATGTGTGATGATACCACTCTTCATACCATCGGTCCTGGAACGAGCTCATCTCAGAGACCTCAGATGCTAGAGCATCTAGACGACGATCGAAGGACTGAAACTCGGAGCTGACTTCCTGTTGCCAGAGCTCGGAAACATGTAGTTCGTGCCGCAGCATCCGCTCTATCTCCGCAACCTGCCAGCACAGGTCAGGAGCCTGCTCATCGTAATCATCAGTAGAGTGCTCTGTGCCAAGGGTCGCTCTCGGTAACTCTCCCATGGGTCTCCGATCCTTCCACTGCAGCCCCCGTGATCCCACAACCACGCCAGACTGAGCCAGCATTCGTTTATCCAGACGACAATGCTGTCGTACCATAGGCACAATGTGACCCTGTGAAATATCGAGGCCTACTGACTCCAGCCAGGCAGTGATGATATGACCGAATGGCATATAGACTGACTGGGATAACGGCAAACTGTGGGCGATGATAGAAAAATAGACTGAAGCCACTGGGTCAAAATCTAGCTGCTGATGCATCCCATAGAGCATCAAACAGTGGAATGAGTGGATCTTATCAAGATGTTTCGAGGTAGTGGGGAGAAGACAATTGGTGATGATTTTAAATAACACATAGTCAACGGGCGAAAGTTGAAGAGCAGGAAAAGTGGGAAAAGCCCGGGTGCGCCCACCAGAATCCTCTGGCCTGGGATGACCTAGAAAGTACTCATAGATGGAATCAGAAGTCACTCCATTGAAAGGAACTGGAAAGGGAGTAGGAGGAAAAGGGTAGAGGAAGAAATCATTGGTTGACCTGCGACACCCTAGGAAAGTAGTGAAAATAGATTGATTGAAATCGAGATCGATACCCGCAACACGGGTTTTCCATCCCGTGCCCTCTCCACTCACCATGTTATTATAGAACTCAGAAACCAAATCAAGATTGATCGGTCCTTCAAAGTGCAATATGGGTTGAAGATTATAAAAGTCAATACATTGTCGGATTGTTGGACAGTGCTCATAGATAAAAGTTGGGTCTATAGATCGACACGGCATGAGGTTAAACTTGTGCCATTGGAAATTGAGAGCAAGACCGACACTCTGAAATCGAGTATGTGGGGGAGGTGGAGGCCTTTGAGAGGATGAAGAGGTTTTCTCTCTAGAACTCTCCTCTGCTACCTCCTTTCCCTTAGATAACTTTCTAATAAGATTTGAATGACACATAGATTGAAGCACAAGAGTTGATCATCAGACAAGACCCAATCAAAAGATAGATATAAATTGGTATGGTCAAGAAATGAGGAAGAGGGTCACGGCAAAAACAAGACAGAATTTGGTTAGCTTCACAAATATATATCTTTTTGAAAACGAAAGATGAAGCCAAACACTTACTTCGGTGCCATTGAAACGTTTGAGCGAGGGAGGAAGAAGTCGGTTCCTCACGATTGAGAGAGGCTTGCTCACTGAGAACTCTCGGACGCAGAGAGGAAGAGGAGATCTCGCCGGAAACAAAACCAGTAGAAATTTCTGCTTCGCACGCGCGTGAGGAAGGGAGACGCAGGAACTCTCTCACTCACACAAGGTTGCACAGACGGGGTGGTTTCGGCGCTAGGGTTCGGGAAAACGAAGGTTTGGAGAGTTAATCGGTTGGTGGATCGGTCCACCAACCAAAATTTAATGCGGTTGATCGGATCACCGTTCGATCAGATCGCGTCCGGACCGATCAGGATACATCCTGATCGGACTGGAGTGGTCTTGATCGGTCTGATGACCGATCAGGTGCATTCCTGATCGGTCGGGTGACCGATCAGGATTGATCAGTAGGGTCCGAGAGAAAACTCTGAGCTCCCTGATCGGTCTGTGGACCGATCCCCACAGGGTGCCAGATCGGTCTGGAGACCGATCCAGGCTAGCTCAGACACTTAGTCAAATTTCGGGAGATTAGACACAGGAAGGAGCCAGATCGGTCTAGGGACCGATCAACCCTATGCCTGATCGGTCCGGTGACCGATCAGGGTTCCTGATACGTCCTGAAATGTTCAGTTTCAGAATTTCTGTAATTTCCAAACGATCTTCGATGGATTTTGTCTAACTTGGACAGGTCCTTATGACTAAAATTTATTCTTGAACAAGAATCTAAAGTCCTTATAGGTTCAACAAACACTTTGACCCATCTTAATGGAGTCAAACTCAACCATCACTCAATCAAGCAAATTCAACCAAGTTTCTACTCCAACTTCAAGTTTCCAATCAAGTTGCCTTGATTGGAATGTCCAAGTATGATCATGGAGCCATATACACATATGTTATGCAATGGTTTTCCCCACACTTGGTCACCACCGTGATTATTATCTCGTCAACTTAATTCCTCAATTGATGCAATGACATTTTGAGAAATTGAGTTGATCCTAACATCTCACCCCATATCTAGCAATCAAAAACATTTTGGTAACCCTTATAGTTTGTGTGAGATGTTCCCAAAGTTACCCAATTGTTCCCTAACAATTTGAAATAATCATGAAGGGTTTTGACCACAATTTGAACATCATGAAGCGCGACACATTCCCAACTCCCGTCTAAGGAAACTAAATTCACTCTCGGGAAGTGGTTTAGTGAAAATGTCAGCTAGGTTTGACTTTGACTCTACATGTGAGAGTATGATGTTCCCCCTAGCTACATGATCTCTAATGAAGTGGTGTCTTACCTCAATATGTTTTGTCCTAGAATGATGGACCGGATTCTTGGTTAAGTTAATTGTGCTAATGTTATCACATAACACTTGCACACCCTTGTAACTCAATCCATAGTCCTCTAAGGTGTGGATCATCCACAACAATTGTGATATACACTCTCCCATGGCGATATATTCTGCCTCGGTAGTGGAAAGAGCAACACAATGTTGCTTCCGACTCGACCAACTTACTAAAGACGAACCTAGGAATTGGCAGCCCCCACTAGTGCTTTTCCGGTCCAACTTACATCCAGCGTAGTCGGAATCCGTATAGCCCATCAAATCAAAAGATTCGGTACGGGGATACCAAAGACCTACACCAATTGTGCCCTTGAGATATCTCAAAATTCGCTTAACAGCAATTAGGTGAGATTCCTTGGCACAGACTTGATACCTAGCGCACATCCCTACAGCAAATAGTATATCTGGTCGACTAGCTGTAAGGTATAGCAAACTACCTATCATGCTTCGATATTGAGTTAGATCAACGGGTTTACCACTCTCATCATTATCTAATCTTGTGTTTGTGGCCATGGGAGTGGTTACCTCTTTTGAATCACTCATATTGAATTTTCGAAGCATTTCATGTGTGTACTTCGATTGGTGCACATGGATACCATCGCGAGTTTGCTTGATTTCAAGTCCGAGGAAGAAAGTCAACTCTCCCACTAGACTCATTTCAAACTCACTCTCCATGTGTCCGATAAATTCACGTAAATAGCCCTTGTTGTTTGAGCCACAAATTATGTCATCGACATATACTTGGGCTACAAATATATTGTCACCATCTCTTCGTAGAAATAGTGTAGGGTCTATTTGACCTCTAACAAAGTCCTTTTCAATCAAGAATGTCGACAACCGCTCATACCAAGCCCGGGGTGCTTGTTTAAGGCCATAGAGTGCCTTTTTGAGCTTAAACACGTGGTTTGGATATTCGGTACTCTCAAACCCCGGAGGTTGTTCGACATACACTTCTTCCCTAATCAAACCATTTAGGAATGCCGATTTGACGTCCATTTGAAATAGTTTGAAGCCTCGATGTGCTGCAAATGCAAGCATCAATCGGATGGACTCTAATCGTGCCACGGGAGCATAAGTCTCATCATAATCAAGACCTTCAACTTGACTGTCGCCCTTGGCTACCAAGCGTGCCTTGTTTCTAATGATTTCTCCCTTGTGGTTTAATTTGTTTTTGAAGACCCATTTAGTTCCAATAATAGTGGTCTTCTTGGGCCTAGGGACTAAGTCCCAAACCTGACTCCTCTCAAATTGACCTAGTTCATCTTGCATTGCGATAATCCAATCGGGATCATTTAATGCTTCATCAATTTTCCTAGGTTCAATTTCGGAAATTAGAGCAACTTCATTAGTCTCATTCCTGAAGAATGATCTAGTCCTAACCCCTTGATGGATGTCTCCAACAATTTGGTCTTGGGGATGACTAGAGGCTAATCTCGTTTGTCTTGGTGTTGGTGGTGCTTCTTGAACGAGTTCACTAGACACAAGTTCAGCCTCAGGATCCGGCTGATCAATGAGTTGTCTAGGCTCACCGTCATCAGACTCATCACCATCAACAATACTCGGATTTTCATTCAAACTAAGTCTCCTTAGTTCGATTTGAACTCCTTCTACATTATCTGATTGGTCAATTGATTTTGGAAATTCCTCAAAAACCACATCAGAAGACTCTTCAACTAGTCTAGTTCTCTTGTTGTAGACTCGGTAAGCTTTACTAACGAGGGAGTACCCGACTAGTATCCCTTCATCAGCTTTTGCCGTGAACTTTCCAAGATGATCCTTGGTGTTTAGGATGAACACCTTACACCCAAACACCCTAAGGTGTTTAACCGTAGGTGGTTTTCCAAACCAAAGTTCATGGGGAGTCTTTTCTAAAAACCTATGGATGAGAACTCGATTTTGCACATAGCAAGCTGTATTTACAGCTTCAGCCCATAAGTAACTCGGGAGTGAGTACTCATTAAGCATGCTTCGTGCAGCCTCTTGAAGTGCACGGTTCTTCCTCTCTACAACACCATTTTGTTGTGGTGTTCTAGGAGTAGAGAACTCATGTCTATAACCCTTATCTTGACAAAATTCTAGAAACCTTTGGTTTTGAAATTCACCTCCATGATCACTTCTTATTGTCTTAATTGTTGATGATTTCTCATTTTCAACCCTTCTACAAAAAGAAATGAAAATATCTAAGGTTTGATCCTTATGTTTTAAAAAGTAAGTCCAAGTATATCTAGTAAAATCATCAATGATAACAAAGCAGTATCTACTTCCATTCAATGATATGATGGTACTACAATCAAATAGATCCATGTGAAGTAAATCTAAAGCATTGGAAGTACTTACAGTGCTTTTACCTTTATGTGCAGATTTTGTTTGCTTACCCATTTGACACGCATCACATAATTTATCTTTTCCATACTTGATGCTTGGTAAGCCTCGCACTAGTCCCTTGTTGGCCAACTTCCGGATGTTCTTCATGTTCACATGTGCTAGCCTCCGGTGCCAAAGTGTGGACTCTTCTTGTTTTGACATGAAACACTTAGCAAGAGCATTAGTAGCACTTTTAAATGAAACTTGATAAATATTGTCTACTCTTGCTCCTACTAGTACCGTGTCCAAGGTGTCATTTTGTCTAACTAGACATTGACTTGGTTGGAAGTCAATTGTGTAACCCGTGTCACACAATTGACTGACACTTAGGAGATTAAACTTCATCCCCTTGACTAGAAGGACATTTGAGATTCTAAGACATTCGGATATTTGAATGTCTCCTATTCCTATGACCCTAAGACTACCATTGTTACCAAATGATACATTACCTCTACTCTTCTTGTGAAATGTGGTAAACAATGATCTATCCCCGGTCATGTGTTTGGAGCATCCACTATCAACAAACCAAGTTGATAGATGCTCCCCCTCAATCATAACCTACACAATTCGAAAAATAGAAGTCTTAGGTACCCAAACCTTGGGACCTAATGCATCAACTAAACATGACTTCGGCACCCATGCCTTGACAACTTTCTTTTGATCTTGGGTGTCCTAGATTGTCTCATGTCAGTCCTAGACATGAGAGATACAAAAGAGGGTTCCTTAGGGCGGTAACCAATACCGGCCCTATTGTAGACCGCTCTTTGGGCATTCAAAATCATATCTAAGGTCTTAGAGCTATTTGAGAATTTCCCAAGAATATTCTTGAGCTTCTCAACTTCACTCTTCAAGGATTGGTTTTCCTCCACTAACCCATTATCATGCATATCACTGATTTCCTCAACCTTAGAGGATTTCAGGCTTCAATCTCATGTTTCAAAGATTTAATTTCATCTTCTAGTAATTCAACATGCAAGTCATCAATGTTATCATCCCTAGAAGCTTTTAATTGATCAATCTCTAATTGCAATGCTTTAACTTTGTTTTTGGATTTCTTAAGCATACTAGTTAAACATGCAATTGCTCTATAACATTTTTCAAGCTCGGGAGAAGTTACCTCTTCATCATCCGAAGATGACGAAGCCGCGTTTGAGGAGCTTGAAGTTTCTTCACTGCTCTCCTCTCCAAGAGCCATGAGAGCCACTTGCCTTGTACTCTTCTCCTCCTTCTCATCATCGGATGAACTAGAAGATGACTCATCCCAAGAAGCCTTCAAGGCTTTCTTCTTCTTCTTGGATTTCTCTTCTTTTCTTTAGGTTTCTCCTCCTTTTTAAGCTTCGGACATTCATTCTTGAAATGTCCTCTCCTACCACACTCAAAGCAAGATGCATTATTCTTATCAAGCTTGAATTCACTAGTGTTACCTTTCCTTTGAACGTCGGTCTCTTCGCATCATCCTTCGCACGAAGTTCGCCATTTCGGATGAAGAGGAGCCACTGCCATCTTCCTCTGAGTTTGACTCGGATTCGGAGGAGGATGAAGATGATGAGATCTCTTTCTCCTTCTTCTTCTCCTTCTTCTTCTTGTTGATCCGGTCCCCTGCAACTAAGGCAATCCCCTTTTCCTTGGGGCCTTTGTTAGCCATCTCATGCAATTCCATCTCACAAAATAAATCATCTAACTTTACAATAGATAAATCCTTGGATACTTTGTAGGCATCCACCATGGATGACCACAAAGCATTCCTTGGAAATGCTTTCAAGACATACCTCACAAGGTCGCGATTCTCGACCTTTTCATCAATTGAATGAAGTCCATTAAGAACTTCCTTGAACCGGCTATGGAGCTCACTTACCGACTCATTCTCCTTCATGGAGAGGTTTTGAAGTTGATTGAGGAACAAGTCCCTCTTTGCAATCCTCGAGTCCCGGGTGCCTTCATGGAGCTCTATGAGTTTGTTCCACAAATCTTTTGCACTCGTGAAGGGACCAACCTTGATGAGTTGGTCTTTGTTCATGCCGCATTGTAGAGTGACAACCGCCTTAGCGTCGGCTTCACTCTTCCTTGTTTGTTCGGCAGTCCACCGGGAAGATTCGAGTTCCTTGCCTTCATCATCCTTAGGAGGGATGAATCCTTCCTTCACCGCGAACCACGTATGGATATCCATCTTCAAATAGTATTCCATTTTTGATCTCCAATATTGGAAGTCGGCGCCATCAAAGAATGGAGGTCGGGTGGTGGAGAAGCCTTCTCTCAAAGCCATCTTGTTGAAGACTCTCGGTTGTTAAGCCGTAAACAGAGCACCTTGCTCTGATACCACTTGTTGGGAACGAGATGGCTATAGAGGGGGGGGTGAATATAGACAATCGCTTGCCCCTTGAAAACTTATCACGATTTCTGCAACTCAAATATCAGTAGCACAGCGGAAAGAGTGGAAAACAGAGTATGCAGAAAAACTAAACGAGAGCGAAACAAACACAACTAGCAAGATCGCTAACAAGGAGGGTTTACAAGGTTCGGGGATAACTTGCCCCTACTCCTTGGCGTGCCCTTGAGGTGGGCGATCCCTTGATCGTCGGCAGATCAAGCCCCGGTTAACACCGGATATGAAGCAACCTCCTTCTCGGTGGAGAAACCTCTCCACAGCGTGTTTCACACAATGATATATAATGAGCACAATGAAACAACAACAAGAAGGATCTTACTCAAACTCTTAGCAAGGACAAAACACAGCAAGCTTCCCTGAGCTCCACCCAATGGCGATCTCACGCAGACCCCTGTCTGCTTCGTGTCTTCCCACTGTCGGACTCCAAGCTTCTTGCTTTCTCCTTCAAGCGCTCGAGTATGATGATTGCTCCTCTATAGCTTGCTTAGAATGGTTGAAGAACTCAAGAACAGCAAGCTTGTAGCAGCAGAACGCAAGAACACGAAAAACTTCAAGAACTGCAAGTCATACTGAACTCAACTCTCGCGTTCTTTTTTGTTTCTCCGCCAAGTGACAGGTGACACCATCTCTGTATCTCCCAGCTACTCATCTGCCAACGCCAGCCTCTACTGAGCTATCTCTGGACTCACTGAGCTCCTCAGTCGAGCTCCAGTCTTAGCTCCAGTCTGCAGCTCGCCGTTGCAACCTGAGATGGGAAAAGGGACAAACCTGCTCCAAGGAAAGCGCGCTTTGACTTCTCCTTGAGTGTTTGAATCCTCCCCTGTCACCTGAAACTCAATCAGAGCATTAGAGCAGAAGATCACATAGCATATCACATACATCAGCAAATCCGATACGATCAGACGCTCTGACCGCGTCTGACAGTGAAATTTGAATTAAAGTGATCGGTCACCGGACCGATCCAGGGTGTGTGGATCGATCACCAGATCGATCCACTGCTTTGCTGGGATTCCCAGCTCTCGCAGCTATACACGCCTGATCGGTCACCAGACCGATCAGGGTGAATCCTGATCGGTCACCAGACCGATCAGATTGGATCCTGATCGGTCACCCAGACCGATCAGAGCAGATGAACAGTAACTTTTTAATCAAACCCAAGATTCCTGATCGGTCACCGGACCGATCCAAGACTTTGATCAGCAAGGGAACTCACTCACCGTTTGCTCCCTGATCGGTCACCAGACCGATCAGGAGCAAGACAGCAAGGAAGCAGCCTGCTCCCTGATCGGTCACCGGTCCGATCAGGAGCCACACAGTAGATTCCCAATCTCACTGTGCGCTCCCTGATCGGTCACCAGTCCGATCAGACATAGCTGGATCGGTCACCAGACCGATCCACTAAGGAGCAGCGTGCCAATGTCCCTGATCGGTCACCAGACCGATCCAGTGACTCAACCCTAGCCCTCCAAGCTAGGAATTCATCCACCTTAGCCCTCCAAGCTAAGGATTTTTCCATCTAACTCTCCAAGTTGGGAATTTGCACCTAACCCTCCAAGTTAGGACTTTTCACCTAGCCCTCCAAGCTAGGACTTTTCACCTAGCCCTCCAAGCTAGGACTTTTCACCCAACTCTTCCGAGTTAGAACATCATCCAACCTAGCCCTCCAAGCTAGGCACCTGACCCTCCAAGCCAGGACTTTTTCACCTAATTCTCCAGGATGGGAATTTGCACCTAACCCTCCAGGTTAGGACTTTTCACCTAGCCCTCCAAGCTAGGACTTTTCACCCAACCCTTCCGAATTAGGACTTTTCCATCACCTAGCCTCCAAGCTAGGATTTTCCACACCTAACCTCCCAGGTTAGGATTTTCCAACACCTAGCCCTCCAAGCTAGGATTTTCCACACCTAACCTCCAGGTTAGGATTTTCAATATCATGCCTAATCCTCGATCAGGACTTAATCATAATCCACCTAACCTCCCAGATTAGGATTTTCCATATCATAATCATCCTCCTAACTAAAATCGTTGTCAACACCAAAACAACAATCAGGCCAGACTGC
>JAGFNQ010000138.1:103906-147157 GCA_024364735.1 Boesenbergia rotunda
TCTGATACGCAGAACAGGGAATAGAAACTGATACGAAAGCATGAAATTGCAAGGTAGATAAAATTAAGCGAAGTGTTAACTAAACAAGCTAGCTAACTAATGGAAGAAAAGATTCGAACCACTAATTAAAGCAAAAACAACTCAAAACCGAAACTAAGGTAGCTGATACAAACATTCAAAAACAGAACAAACGGCAGAAATTGAAAATTACAACTAGAAACTGAAATTGCAATAAGAAATCTACTCCTCAATCACTCCCTAGCTCGAGTACTCCTTGTTCGTCACGCAAGTGTGAGCCTCGAACCTGTAAGCTCAGCAAATCGATGGAAAACAGCATCTGCGATTCAAAAACCAGCTCATCTCTGCTCTAATCCGAAAACCCATCCAATTCCTTCAACTCTGCTACAATGATGATTTGGGATTGATCCGAGCACTCCAGGGAACCCCTCTGAACTACTCCGGGTGATGAAATGATGCGTAACCGATTTTGACGAAATCAGATGGCAGAGCTCCGGAGACCTCACAATAGCTCTGTTCTTGGGCAATTGAGAGCTGGAAGTTCACCGAGAAACCTTCCACTGACCTAGAACTCTATCTAGTGAAGAAATTGAGGGGTCGCGCCTCTTTGGATTGAAGAAAAAGCTGAAGAAATAAAAAAGAAACGAAGTAGAAGGTTGCGGCGAGGAAGACGCGACAAGGAGAACTGCGGGTGAAGTTTGATTAAATACATAACCATGAATGACCCAGATTGCTCGGAGGAAATCCAACGGCTGATCTTGCTCTGATTTAATCCAAACTTTGATGATGATGATCAGGGGTCAGGATCTGCCTCGTGGTAGCTCGGATCCTCTAGATGTGCAACGGATGGTCCAGATCAACCAAATCTTTGAATGGACGATCTAGAACCCTCTGAGCTTGATCCAACGGTTGAATGAGCTCTGATTGGGATGAAACCTTCAGATCTTGATCAGAGTGCTTGATCAGCCCTAACCCTATCTTAGATGGCTTCAGATGGTCCTGGATGGCTCAGATCTAGCCGCTTTTGAATCGGACGGCCCGGATTAATCCGAAACTTGATAACTCGATCCGAGTCCACTTCCGACTCAAGTTTGACCCTGTATGCCCTAGGTCCATGAACCTTCATGCCTACAAAAATAGATCAAAAATTTAGTGGCCAAATAATCCAAATATGTGTAAATTTGCAATTAAGTCCAAAATAAGAGGAAGTCCTAAAGCTTAGGGTAATTTCACAATTAAGCAAGAAAAACATGGGTCAAACATGAATTTTAGCAACTAAAATAATCAATAAAATGGTACTTATCAACTCCCCCACACTTAAGCTTGAGCGTCTCGCGAAACCACTAAGTAAGTATCCCTTAGAGTTTTCTTAAGCATAATTAGAAGCAATGAAAAGAAATTACCTAAGGTTGTCAATTCTCAAAAATCTATGCTCTATGGATTAGTATCTTGTCCTTAAATCAACAACTTAGCCTTTTCATCCTTCATGAGTCATTGAGATGAATTTAACTCACTAGCCTTTCAAGGGAAATTTTGGTGGCTCTCTCCTTAAGTTCTAAGTTGATGATGGAAGTGGAGCTCACTCAAACATACATGCTTCTTGCACTACCATAAGCTTGCTTGTTATCTAATCTCCACCATTAGTCATGATTAGGATTCACATCTACAAAAACAAATGAAAACATAGAAAATGGTATGAAATGGAGTAAAAGTCAAGAAAATGGAAAAATGGATAAAGTGGAAGACTTGAGTGCTCAAGAATGTTTCCAATGCACTTTATTTCTCTTTACAGTCCTCTAGTGATATCAAAAGTGTGGTGGAGTAAATCTTGAACAATGCCTTTGGTTTGGATGACTAAAACCTTGTTGGTGCCATTGTGCCAAAAACCTCATTTATGTGCCAATTGCTTCCTTCTCTTTTCTCTTGCCCCTTTTTTTTTTCTTTTTCTTTCTCTCTAGTACAGTCGGGATAGTAGTGATGCAAGGCTTGGGTTTGGGTGATATTACCTTCACTGATCTCATGGAGCCCAAATTCCAATGTTTGAGCCATTTTGCTTCTTCCTTCTCTTCTTCTCTCTTTTTCTCTTCTTTTTTTTCGAACTATTTTTCCTCTCTCTTTTTTTTTCATATCAGATTTGTATCAAAGAACATATGATATCAAGTAAAATAGATACTCCACATAAAATTTTCACTCAACAACCCTTGCAACTCACTCTTGATACACTTCACCTTAAAGTTGGCACACTACTTTCACTTCTTCTTCTTTCTCTTTTTTTTTTTAGATTCCAGCTCCACTTCAGATTCACGGCAATTCTCTGATCTCTCAAAACAATTAGCATCAATAGTACTTGCAACAATTGATAGTGGAAAGTTAAAGTGTCCCACTCGAAAATGGTTGAGTAGTAAGTCAACTTCCGACCACTGCACAAGCATATCTTTGCTACCCTTTTCAGAGGTTTTGATCTCTGGTCAGCAATTCTTGCATTGCTTTCAATTCAGACCAGTTCAGATGTTTAATTTCAATAGCTCCCCATCAAGGTTTGGCATCAAACTTTTCCATGCAGTTCAGATTTCTTCAATTGTTAGCAAACCTTGCAATTAGTTTAGATTTTTGCACAGCTGAGTTCCAGATTTTTTCACAATGTTTCTGATTTTTCACAGCTACGTTTTAGACTTCCTGGTAGCTGGTAAAAGTATACTTCTCAATTTTCAGTAGCTGTCCTTGTAGTTCAGCCACGAATTTCCTTCTTCTCAACTTTTTCTCAGCTTCAATTCAGACTTAACAGCTTCGGTTCAGGCTGTGTTCAGCTTCCATTCAGATTAATTTCAGCTGTCATTCAGATCCTAGCAAATTGTCACTGATCATCCTAGCCCAGAACAGCTGCAGTCAATTCAATCCCTGATCAAAACATGCTTCACAAAAACATTCATGGTATTCTTGGCACACTACTTTCGGATCCTCAACTTATATTGCACTTCAATTCAGCTTGTCTTCAGATTCCAGCACTCGGTAGCAATTTCAGAATTCCATTCCTTGATTCACAGCCTTAGAAAACCCAGATGCATCTCAAGTTGATACAAAACTGCCTCCCTATCATTCCATCTCAATTTGGCACATTGATTTCTTTTCATTTCTTTTTTTTTTAGTTCACAGAAATTTCCTTTAGCCGGATTTGCAATGAAGAACAACTCATTTCCAATTCATAACTGAATTCTTCACTTGTTCTTGTTGCCAAGCTCAACTCAATTGGGCAAAATTTTTTTCGAATTGAAGTGCCTCCTTGATACCAAATATTTCCAAAACACTAGTCACTCCCCCACACTTAAATCTTTGTCCGTCTCGGGCAATGTAGCATTAAGAATCATCCCAAACAACAAGTCCATATAAAAGTGAGGGTAAGAGTAGAAAATAAGTAAAGAAAAATGGAATGAACATGATTTTTGCCAAAATTGATATGGAAAGGTAAACAAAGTGATTAGCCTCTATAGATGTGATCCAATCATTGAAATATGGTTTTGAAAGAACCTAAGCAAGTTCTAGAGTACAATAACATATATGCGTCTCAAATGTAAGGCTAATTCTTACTAGGCAAAAATAATCCATCTCAAGTCCTCAATTAAGAATTTAAAACCAAGTAGTACTCAAGCATCCAAGATTTCATCCATTAGCTCAAACCTTAAGTTTTAACAACCAAATTTAATTTATTTTCAAGAGATTCTAACATGACATGTAGAGAACCTAGAGGGATACATTTATTCCTAATCATGCAAGAAACAAATTTCCAAGAAAACTAAAGTGGTATCTACAATGACTCCTAGTCATGCTACTCTACTCATGCATTTATTAGCAAGGACTCAATTTAAAAGAAAATTCCAAAAGTCAGAAAGGTGAAGGAAAATGCAAGAAGGAACAAACTCCCCTTTATTTCTGGTGGATGGAGTCTATCAAGAAGTAGCCTCCATCGTGGTAGTGGAGGAGTCTGGGTGGCTGAGAGAATTAGGACTCCCCCACACTTGAACTTTACAAAAATTTACTCCGGTGGCCGCAGGCGATTTAGGTACAAGACCCATGTCAGAGGTGGAGTGCTTTGAATTAGAGTAAAATCAATTCCTCATTCTTGATGCTTTTTGAAAGATTTTCTAGGAGGCTGGAGTCTGTTCAGATGGAGCACCCACTCCAGAAGTCTTCTAGACCCTGCAAAACCATGTAATACCCCTCTCAAGCGTGCAGGGTAAGAAGGAAATAAAATAATATCAGTCTCTGCATGAAATGTATCCAAAACTGCATCATATCCAATGAAATCAATTCTTGGTGCCTCAATGAATTTTTCACAATTATTTCCTACAAAATTTACATCCAGGAACTCATCACAAACAAAGAAATCAATTTTTGGTACTTCAATAGAAATATCACAATTATTTTCCATCAAGGATGTATCATGCAATGTGTCACAGCCAATAAAATCAATCTCAGATACCTCAATGAATTTTTCACAATTATTTTCAGCATAAGATATATCAAAAGACTCATCACAACAAACAACATCAATTCTAGGCACTTCTAAAAATTTTTCACACTCAGTATTTACATCTGATATATCACAGCATGTTTCATATTCAACAAATTCTGCACTAGGTACCCCTATGAATTTTTCACAATTATTTTTTACAAAAAATGTATCCACAAGTGTATTACAAACAATAAAATCAGTTTGAGGTACCTCTATGCAATTTTCAGAAAAATTAGGAGGAGTATTTACCTGATCGTGCTGAAAAATACCTGGAGGTTCTACAAGAGTAGATGTATCCGTGTTCTCCTCCTGATCATGTTCAAGCTCCACGTCAGGTTCAGGTTCTGGTGGACACTCAACTAAAACAGGTGATCGTTGGGTTCTTGCTTTCACCATGCAAGTCCCTATACTTTCTGGTTCATCCTCTGAATCTTCTAATGTACCAGTCAATTATGGTGGTCCCTGGGGCTTAGTGCAATCCCCTACACCAATAGAATCATCTCCTATGAATGCTCCTTCTGTAATATCTGCAACAACAATATCAGAAAAATTAGGACCATCCATAACACTATCATCACAAAATAAAAGATGAGAAGGGTCCTGTAGTGCTTCAAAATCTTCTTCTTGAGCTGAAAAATTTGGAAATAAATTTTGATCAAGAACTTCAGGAGGAATGCATGCTGTAGGTGCCCTCTTTTTGATGTTTTCTTCTTCTTCTTCCACCAAAATTGCAAGATCACTTGAAGAAGGTCTTAGACATGCACTAGGGTCACCTTGAACTGATAAACATTCAACCCCGGGGCTGTTTTGAATGGGAAAATGGGATCTTGGAAATTTTTCAGGAAATTCGGCATCTGGAGTATTTAAATTTGACACAACCTCTTCATTTCCCAAAGTTAGATCATCATTATACCCCTCAGAATTAAGAGCAGCTTGAGAAGATAATTGTTCTGATCTTTGGGCTTTTATCTGATTCAATTGATCTTGCATGTTTTGAAGCCTTTGTTGCCCTTGATTCATTTGATCAATTGTTGCTTGTTGACTTTGTATGATTTGTTGCATGATCTCCATCATCCTTTGTTGTTGAGCCTCATCCTCATTAGAATTCTCAAAGCCTCCTTGGTTAGTGTGAAACTCCAGTTGGTCTTGAAATGTAACATAAGGCTGCTGAAGACCAAGAGTAGGCTGTGCATGCTGAAATGGGAGCTGTTGAGGCTGCTCAAATGATTGAATGGGCTGATTAAACTGCTAAAAATTTGGCTCACAACTTGGTGGAGATGGCTGAAAATTTTGATTCTGGAAACTCTGATCATAGGGCTGAAATTGTTGGTTGGAAGTTTGGATTGGTTGCTGAAAATTTTGATTCTGGAATTGAAAACTCTGAAATGGTTGGGACTGAAAATTCGGGTTTTGAATCTAAAAATTTGGATCGTGTGGCTGTGAATGTTGAAAAGGTTGTTGAAAATTCTGTATGGGTTGAAATTCTTGCTGCCATGGCTGAGGTTGAGGCTGAAATTGATTATTACCCTGCTGAAAACTTACAAAAGACTGCTGGAAATTTTGGTTAAGATGCTGAAATCCTTGGTTTGGTTGAATTTGATGGAAGGGTGGTTGCTGAAAATTCGGATTATCTAAACACCCTTGCTGAATTCCTTGAAAAGGCAATTGATCTTGTTGATAAGGTTGCTGAAAGTTGGGCTGAAATTGCTGAATTGGTTGCTCAAAAACTGAAAATTCGGGCTGCCCATTCTGAATTTGTTGGAAATTTGAGTAGGGCTGTTGGAAATCTTGCTGTGGTGGCTGCTGAAATTGTTAGAAAGGCTGAAAGTCTGAATAGGGGTGTTGAAATTGGTTGAGAGGCTGACATTGTGGCTGCCCTTGCTGGAATTGATAGTTTGGTTGCTGAAAGTCTGAATAGGATTGCTGAAACATTTTGATCTTGCAGCCCTGACACAAAACAAACAAGAAAAATGGCAGCAACCGTATACAAAAAATAAAGCACAAGAAAATAGAATCAAATGATATGCCCATAAGCACACAAGCAAAAATCAAATAAATCAACTAGTTGCTTCCCCGGCAACGGCGCCAAAAATTTGATGACCCCGAAATACTAGGTTAAGTTGTCACGAAATGTGTGGGTCCTCAAATTTAAATATGAATAAAATGCTAGAAACCCTTTTTGCAATCAAAATATGAAAACGTAGTAAAGTGGCCACAAGTCGTATTTTTCCGAGGGACTAGTTGACGTTGTGTGATTCGAGCTTGTATTTATGTGTCGTTTATGAATTTGGGTTTCAAATAAAGCTTGGGTTTTGGGTTGCAATCTGAAATGAATTCGCAATAAACATGAAGGAAACTTAGCTAATAAACTAAACAAGTGATAGCAAACCGCAAGTAATACTCGACCAATGGGCAATTAAATCAACCAATGCAAATCGAATGCAAGCAAGCTATGAAGTTTACGAAATTGAATTATTAGGAAAGACTAATGAATGTAGAAATGAATTATCATTCAAAACCGATTCCTCACTCAATACAAAATGCACCCATGAAAACTGAAATACAAGGAATCACAACCCAAGCACTAAAAGATGAGTTTCCACCTTATACCAATCTGTTGTTGACTCTAATCATGCAGAATTTAGCAAAATTGATACACAAGGGATAAGGAATTCATGTGCCAAAAGCTGATATTAAACGCAGAACAGATTAATTTCAAATTGCAATGGTTCTCCCATGTCTAAGCTCACTGAAATGAATTTCAGAACTGCAAAACAAATTGCTGAACTAAGGGTTATAATTCAGAAACCAACTGACTGTGAAGGAGGCGGCTTTCAAACACATAAGTACTCACAATGTTTGGTTAACATCAGGAAACAAACTCAGAACAAACTGAACACAAGAAATCTGCAAAATTCAGTAACCACAGTTCAATTGGTACGCATGAGAGAAAGAATTCTATGTGCCAGAATTTGATGTTGAGTGCAGTAACTGTAAACTGCCAACCCAGAAATTTAAGCTGATCAATTCAGTTTAGAAACCAGGCTATTAGGGAAGAAATATGCAAGACTAAGTGAAGAAATCAACAGCCAAACACTGATCCATTCAAACACACACGAAAAGCAGAAATGATGTGCAGGAATTCAAATGACTGAAATTCAGAAACTGAAAACATGGAATGCAGCAACAACAGCATACAAAAACTCACAAAACAAGCTGAAACAATTACAATAATTCACTAACTTTCCACCTCTCTGATGAGCTGAAATCAGAATGCAAACATGAGCTGAAACAATTGCAGAAATGATCTGAATTAGATGCAGAAATGGTCTGAAATTCAGCAACAAAATAAATGCAGAAACCAATGGATCAAGTTGAGATCTGATACAATGGTTCATTAAACAGGGAACCTCTTGATGAGCTGAAGTCGAAATTGCAGTAATAAAATTGGAAAGTGCAGAATTGGGGGTTGATACACAATCTGAAAGTGGCACGGAACAGATTGAACAGAAAATCTAAGCAGAAGTGCAGAAATGAAATCAAATGTGAAACAAACTAAACTAGTTGCAATTACTCCATAACAAACTACCTATCTAATGCTTGCAAACTTGAGAACTGAAACCTACTTACAACTGAAAAATTCAGAAAACTGAAACTGAATAACTAATTGAATCTGATACGCAGAACAGGGAATAGAAACTGATACGAAAGCATGAAATTGCAAGGCAAATAAAATTAAGCGAAGTGTTAACTAAACAAGCTAGCTAACTAATGGAAGAAAAGATTCGAACCACTAATTAAAGCAAAAACAACTCAAAACCAAAACTAAGGTAGCTGATACAAACATTCAAAAACAGAACAAACGGCAGAAATTGAAAATTACAACTAGAAACTGAAATTGCAATAAGAAATCTACACCTCAATCACACCCTAGCTCGAGTACTCCTTGTTCGTCATGCAAGTGTGAGCCTCGAACCCGTAAGCTCAGCAAATCGATGGAAAACAACATCTGCGATTCAAAACCAGCTCATCTCTGCTCAAATCCGAAAACCCATCCAATTCCTTCAACTCAGCTGCGATGATGATTTGGGATTGATCCGAGCACTCCAGGGAACCCCTCTGAACTACTCAGGGTGATGAAATGATGCGCAGCCGATGTTGACGAAATTAGATGGTAGAGCTCCGGAGACCTCACAACAGCTCAGTTCTTGGGCAATTGAGAGCTGAAGGTTCACCGAGAAACCTTCTACTGACCTAGAACTCGATCTAGTGAAGAAATTGAGGGGTCGCGCCCCTTTGGATTGAAGAAAAAGCTGAAGAAATGAAGAAGAAACGAAGCAGAAGGTTGCGGCGAGGAAGACGCGACAGGGAGAACTGCGGGTGAAGTTTGATTAAATACATAAGCATGAACGGCCCAGATTGCTCGGAGGAAATCCAACGGCTGATCTTGCTCTGATTTAATCCAAACTTTGATGATAATGATCAGGGGTCAGGATCTGCCTCATGGTAGCTCGGATCCTCCAGATGTGCAACGGATGATCCAGATCAACCTAATCTTTGAATGGACGATCTAGAACCCTCTGAGCTTGATCCAACGGTTGAATGAGCTCTGATTGGGATGAAACCTTCAGATCATGATCAGAGTGCTTGATCAGCCCTAACCCTAGCTTGGATGGCTTCAGATGGTCCCAGAACCCATCCAAGTCCAAAATAAGAGGAAGTCCTAAAACCTAGGGTAATTTCACAATTAAGCAAGAAAAACATGGGTCAAACATGGATTTTAGCAACTAAAATAATCAATAAAATGGTACTTATCAATCACTCCTATGTCTTTTGATTTTGGTATCATTTTGATTTTCAATTAACTTACAAAGATCACTAAATAGGTTTAAGGTTTCATCTTTGGTCTTCAGAAACTTAACCCAGGTAAACCTAAAGTAATCATCAACAATTACTAAGCAGTACCGGTTTCCGCTTAGTGACTTGGCTCCATGTGAATCAAATAGGTCAAGGTGTAGGAGCTCAAGTGTGGTTTGAGTTAGATCAGATTGAATTAGTTTGTGATTGGACCTGGTTTGTTTACCTTGATTGCATAATTTACATATTAAGTTTTCAGGGTTCTTAATTTTAGGTATACCTTTAATCAGGCCAAGTTGCATGATTTTTGAAATTAATCTTAGATTAGAGTGACCTAATCTCCTATGCCAGAGGTTTGATTCTTCTAACTGAGTTAACATGCATTTAGGTACTAGGGTAGATTTATAGTGTAAATATTATTTTTCCTAGAGACCTTAAGCATGATTTCTGAGTCTTGCAAGTTTCTAATCAGGCAGTTAGAGTTGGTGAAGGTGACTACATAACCAGTATCACATAATTGACTTATGCTAAGCAAGTTAAATTTAAAATCTTCAACCAAAAGATCCTTTTTAATAACAAAGTCAGATTTAAGTTCAATGTTACCTGACCCAACCACCTTGAGTGTAGCATTGTTGCCAAATGCTACTGAGCCTAGGTTCTTGAACTTGAGTTTGGTGAATTTTAATTTATCCCCAGTCATGTGTCTAGAGCATCCGCTATCCAACATCCATTGATCCAAATCTTTATGTTCCTACACATAAAGAGTTTTGTTGATTTGGATCCAATTAAAATTAAGGATAGCCTAAATTGATTTTCACAGCCTAGTCTGTCTCACCCAATCTAGAGTTATTAATCACGTTAACCTTATGGGTTTTTGTGTGACAGGTTTTAGTAGACAGAATTATTTAGAAAAATCATGATTTATTTTGAAAAAGTTGAATTACTTTTGAAAGCAATTTGTTTTGAATTTATTTTAAAAAACAAGTGTTTGAATCTACAATTAATTGAACATTTGTGTTAGATTTGAATTTGACATAGAATAATTTGAATTTGAATTTCAGAAATCGGCTTCCAGGTCATGGCGAGGCACTAGGCTTTCTTTGGCCGTAGCCTTATTGGATCATCAACCCTTTCCTTGACAAAGCCTTTTAATGAAATTTCATTTTCAAAATTACTTTTTGAAAAATTCTGGTCTAACTAGTTTGGGTCTTGGATCGGTAGCTTTGGCTAGTTTCAACAGTCTAAAGAGACCAAGTAGTGTATACTTGATCTTATTAGAAGAGGCTTCCCTAACGTACTATCATCTCACCGCTACCCAATACTTGGTTGTTTAAATTTCAGTTAATTGGTTCAGTTCTTAATCTAACCAGTCCTAAATCTAAGCATGATAAATTGCAAAAAAAAAAAACAAGCAATCATGCAATTTTACAATAAGAAAAAGAATTTATTTAACTATAAAAATTGTTTTTAAATTGGCTCCCCCTGGACTAATGCCACGATAATGATTTGGCAAGATATGAATCTTGTCCTTGGGGATCCAATCTGATTTGATCCAGTTTGTTTGTTCAGTCACAGTTTGGGTACCCATGCCTGAATTTTAGGTGTAGACTGATTCAGTACAGCATAGTATGATCTTTGTCTAGACTTGGTTCGATAGCCTACCCCAGATCGATTTAGTGTTGATGCAGTCTGACCCTGATTGTTATTTTGGCGTTGACACCGATTTTAGTTTAGGGTGATGATTATGATTATGATTAAGTCCTGATCGTAGATTAGGCACGGTGTTGAAAAGTCCTAACCTAGATGGTTAGGTGTGGAAAATCCTAACCTAGAGGGTTAGGTGTGAAAAGTCCTAGCTTGGAGGGCTAAGTGTGGAAAAGTCCTAACCTGGAGGGTTAAGTGTGGAAAATCCTAACCTAGAGGGTTAGGTGTGAAAAGTTCTAGCTTGGAGGGCTAGGTGTGAAAACTCCTAACCTGGAGGGTTAGATGTGGAAAATCCTAGCTTGGAGGGCTAGGTGTGAAAAGACCTAACCTGGAGGGTTAAGTGTGAAAAAGTCCTAGCTTGGACAGTCAGGTCCTAGCCTGGAGGGCTAGGTTGATGAAATCCTGGCTTGGAGGGCCAGGTCCTAGCCTGGAGGGCTAGGTTGGATGAAATCCTGGCTTGGAGGGTCAGGTCCTAGCTTGGAGGGCTAGGTTGGATGAAACCCTAGCTTGGAGGGCTTGGTTGGAGTCGCTGGATCGGTCTGGTGACCGATCAGGGAAGTTGTCATGGTGCTCCTTCATGTATCGGTCTGGTGACCGATCCAGCGATGACTGATCGGTTTGGTGACCGATCAGGGAGTATGCGTTTCACTCACTACATGGCTCCTGATCGGTCTGGTGACCGATCAGGGAACCCACAAGTGAGTTGAGTTCCCCTGCTACTCTGCTCCTGATCGGTCCGGTGACCAATCAGGGAGCATCCAGTAGGTTTTTGGGAACCTTACTGACCTGCTCCTGATCGGTCTGGTGACCGATCTGGAACACTATTCAGACCATTCTGGAGAACGATCAGGCGTCGCGAGTTCCTCACTATGATCGATCAGGACGGAGCCTGATCGGTCTGAGCATGCCCTGATCAGTCTGGGGACTGATCAGGAGGGTTGGACTGCGAAGCTAAGAAATCGCCCTGCAAAGGGGTGGATCGGTCTGGTGACCGATCCACAACCTGGGATTGGTCTGGTGATCGGTCCCGGAGAGTCCCAGAGAAATCACGATTTCTGATTGAGCGTTAGGGACCGATCAGGATGGAGCCTGATCGGTCTGAACCCACCCTGATCGGTCTGGTGACCGATCAGGAGGCTCTCTGATCGGTCCGGTGACCGATCACTTTAATTCAAAATGCACTGTCAGACGCTCTGATCGCGTTTGAACACATCTGATTCTCTGCGCTTAATCTCCGATACTTGATTCTATGCTTGATATGTTGTGTTAATGCTCTGATTAAGTGTGCAGGTGACAGGGATCGATTCAAACACTCAAGGAGAGTCAATGGAAGCCTTTCCTTGGAGCAGGTTTGTCCATTTGCCATCTCAGGTTGTAACGGCTGGAGCTGCTGACTGGAGCTGCTAACTCGAGCTTGGCTTAGGGAAGCTTAGGGAGTCCAGTGAGAGCTTAGTGTTAACCTGGATGTTGCAGGTGAGTAGCTGGAGGCTGCAGTGAGATGGCTGTGACCTGAGATCAGCAGAGGAGACTTAAGTGGTTGGTGGCAAACGAGTATCAACAACGAAGTTCTCTACACACAGAATTCTTGCAACAACTTGTGCTCTTGCGACAACTCTGTTCCATCTTGAGCAAGCAACTGTGATCTTTGAAGCAACCATCTGTTACTGAGTACATGGAAGAAGAAACAAGAGGCTTGGCGAGTCCATCAGTGAGAAGACACGAAGAAGGGAGTTCTTGCGTGAGATCTGCGTTGGGTGGAGCTCGAGAGAAGTTATGCTTGTGTTCTTGTGGTTTCAAGTGCTTTGTAAGATCATTCTTGTGTTTCCTGTACTTAACCTTTTATCCATTTTGAAACGCTGTGGAGAGGTTACTCTACCAAGAAGGAGGTTGCATTTTATCCGAGTTTTCCGGGGCTTGATCTGCCGACGATCAAGGGATCACCCACCTTAAGGGCACGCCAAGGAGTAGGGGCAAGTTATCCCCGAACCTTGTAAATCTTCTTGTTAGCGTATTGCATTTGTGCTTAGCTAGGTTTTATTTCTGCATACTCTGTTTTCCTTTAGCTTCCGCTGTGCTACTAACATTTGAGGTGCAGAAAAAGAAAAGCTTTAAACATTAAGTGTCTGGCTACATTCACCCCCCCCTCTCTAGCCATCCAAGTTCCATCATTTAGAACCGACTTCTATTTTCCAAGGATCATGTCAAGACCCTTGGAACCATAAGTGAACCGTTCTAAGGCTGCTCTAAGGTCTTGACTTAAGTTTTCAAGGAGGAGTTCTCTTTCTCAAGTTTTTCAACTTGAGTAGAGGTTCCTTCTTGAACCTTCTCAGTTAAGGATCCAGAGTCAGCTCCCTCTTTCAGGAGTTTTACTTCCAGTTAGAGGGACTCGACTCAGATTTTGGCTTTCGCCAAGTCGCGAGAAAGATACGTAATTAATTCGGATAATTGACTTTTAGAAAACCCACTTACAGTGATTTCGCCGTCTTCTAAAAATGTAAGCTTCCCGTCGCCCGGCTCTGATTCTGGTTCGGTCTCGATTTCTTCTGAGGCAGTCAGGGCGAGCAAGTTCGACTGTGGGGCCTCTTCTTCTTCTTCGGACGAGGATTCGTCCCACGTTGCCTGAAGAGCCTTCTTCTTTCTTGTCTTCTTTGTTTCCTTCAGATTTGGGCATTCCGTCTTGTAGTGACCCTTGTTGGTGTAGAAAGCACCCAAGTCGAACCAGTGTTTTGATAATGGCAAAAGGGTTCAAAAGTTAAGGTAAAATGTTTATCTAATATGTTACTCAAGTGTGCAGGAACAGCCCTAGCGAAGGACTGCTAGGCACCTGGCGAAGGAATGCCAGGATACAAAGCCCTAGCGAAGGACTGCTAGGCACCTGGCGAAGGAATGCCAGGATACAAAGCTCTAGCGAAGGACTGCTAGGCACCTGGCGAAGGAATGCTAGGATACAAAGACCTAGCGAAGGGCTGCTAGGCACCTGGCGAAGGAATGCCAGGATACAAAGCCCTAGCGAAGGACTACTAGGCACATGGCGAAGGAATGCCAGGATACAATGACCTAGCGAAGGACTGCTAGGCACCAGGCGATGGACTGCTTGGTACTGATGACCTGGCGAAGGACAGCTAGGCACCTGGCAAAGGACTGCCCGGCAAAAGTCCAACCGGAGGAGTCGGTTGGCATCAGGTAAATTCTCCCGAGAGGAGTAGGTGAGGACACGTTCCCCGTTGAGGGAACAGTAGGCATCGGTTCGACCTAGGGCTCCATTTGGGAGACCCAAAGTCAGAACCAAGACAGCTAAGGCTGTATAAATCTAACATATTATTGCTCTATGTTATTTTGGACTAACCCTGGATGCAGGACCGAAAAAATGAGTGTCTGCAGCTCAGAGAGCCTCAAAGGAGTGAGGCAGAAGCTGAGTAGGGCACCCGGAGTGTCCTGGGCGCCCCCAAGGTGAATACAAAAAGAGGAAGAACAAATGTACACTTCGACAGCTTATGGGCGGGGCGCCCCCGTGCTCCCGGGCGCCCCCATGCGACCAGGGCGTCCCGGATGGTCCGGGCGCCCCCAGTTCAAGCTAACGAAGCGGAAGCCAGCGAGAAGCTAACGGATAAGAGTCGACCCGGTCAACCCAGGCGCCCCCAGCGTCCCGGGCGCCCCCGTCAAAGCCTGATCCCGAGTTTGAAGGGATCAGAGCTGACCGAGAGGAGCTCGGATCAGTTGACACGTGGGGGGGGGGGGGGCGCCCCCGACGTTCCGGGCGCCCCCAGGGGCTATAAAAAGGCCCTCGACCCCAAGGCTTTGGACAATCAAGTTTTCCAACGCATTCACGCTCTTCTACTCACGCGCTCTGCTCTGGAAACCTCCCGACTCGAGATACAAGCGCCGACGACGTCCCTCTGCTCCAAAAATACAATCTACACTGGACGTCGGTAACGAAGAGCTACTTTTAAGTTTTTCTACACTATTCTTGTAATACATCTTGTAAACTGATTTTGCGCACATATAGAATTGCCCGCAGTAAATGGTCAACGACCGTGGGCCTTGGTGTAGGAGACGACCGTGACTCCGAACCAAGTAAAAGATCTTGTGTTCGCGTTTTGTGTTTATTACTTCCGCTGCGTAATTTCTCTAACTCTAATCTGAACGTTTTACGATATTCACCCCCTCTCTATTGTTTCTCTCGATACAACAAGTGGTATCAGAGCGGGGAAGCTCAAATTTGGTGGAACCACCAATTTGAGAGTTTTTCAGATTTTTACAAATTTGTTTTTAATATTTTTTTTGTTTATTCGAAATCTTTCTCGCTAATCGAGACCGGTGCAACACCCCTCGATAATCATTTCTCTTAATCCCGCACTACTAATCCAAGACCAAGTCTTGAGATATTCTTTTTCCTTTTAGTTTACTTTTCAAATAAAATGGCCATGCAAGAAGGCTTCAGCACCGCAAGACCACCTCTCTTTAATGGGGAGGACTTCTCCTATTAGAAGAGCAGAATGGAGGTCTACTTGAAAACTCAGGTGGACATGTGGATAATCATCCAGTCTGGACTGGAGATTCCGAAGAATGCTGAGGGAGTACCTCAAACCTACACAGAGTGGGACACCACTCTGAAACGGAAGATTGAAGTTGATGCAAAGGCGACCTAGACCCTCCAATGCGGCCCAGACCCTCCAATGCGGCTTAACAAAAGAGGAGCTAAATCGGGTGGGTCCATTCAACAGTGCCAAGGAGCTGTGGGGGAAACTGATCGAGCTGCACGAAGGAACTTTAGACACTTGAATCAGCAAGAGAAATCTCCTCCTGAACAAGCTGTACACGATCAAGATGAACGACAACGAAACAACAGCTCAGCTTCACGCCCGAATTCAGGATCTAATGAACGGACTACACACAATCGGTCACAAGGTAGAAAACCGTGACTTGATAAGGTACGCTTTAAATGCTTTCCCGAGAAACACCTTGTGGGCATCTATGGTAGATGCATACAAGGTTTCAATGGACCTTTCAAAAATTAAATTAGATGAATTATTCTCTGAATTAGAATTACATGAACAGACTAACTGCAATCTGGCCGAGAAAGGTATTGCCTTTGTTGCAGGTAAAACTGAAAGGACAACCAAGAAGAAGCCTCAACCTGAACCCGAGTCTAACTCAGACTCAGACTCAGAAGACGAAGAAGGAGATCGACTTAAGCTGGTCCGACTGGCTCGAAACTACTACAAGGAATTGAAGAACCAAACCAACAGACGGAAAGCCAGCCGAAGAAAGGATGAACCAGCTGAACCCGCAAATGAAAAGAACAAGCCCAACGTGACCTGCTACGAGTGTAAGAAGAAGGGTCACTACAAGACGGAGTGTCCGAACCTAAAGGAGACCAAGAAGAATAGAAGGAAAAAGGCACTTCAAGCAACGTGGGACGAGTCCTCCTCCTCCTTCGAAGAAGAGGTCCCACAGTCGAACCTGCTCGCACTAACCGCCTCAGAAGAAATCGAGACCGAGTCAGAATCGGAACAGGACGACGGCAGACTGACATTTTCAGAGGACGACGAAATCAAGGTAAGTGGTTTTACTAGAAGTCAGTTAAATGAGTTAATTTCTTATCTTTCTCGAGATTTGGCGAAAGCTAAACTCCGAGTCGAATCCCTCCGATAGGAAGTAAAACTCCTGAAAGAGGGAGTTGACTCTAGACCCTTAACTGAGAAGGTTCAAGAAGGAACCTCTACTCAAGTTGAAAAACTTGAGAAAGAGAACTCCTCCCTGAAAACTCAAGTTAAGGATCTTAGAGCTGCCTTAGAACATTCACTTCTGGTTCCAAGGGTCTTGACATGATTCTTGTAAAATAGAAATCGGTTCTAAATCGATCCGGACTAGGATACAGAACCAAATCTAGGCAAATATCCTACTTTGCTATACTGAACCAGTCCAGACCTAAAATTCAGGCATGGGTACCCAAACTATGCCTAAACAAACTGAAGGATCGATGTGGGCATGCAGAGGGGGGGGGGGGGTGAATGCACTTTCTTTTGATCGTTTGATCTCTACACAAATGTTAGCGCAGCAGAAATAATATGTAAAGACAATAACAATGCTAACAAAAATTCTTTTACTTGGTATCCACCCAGATGGGCGACTAATCCAAGGATCCACGCCGCGAGCACCACTTTTCACTATCGAAAAGTCTCCTTGAGGTGGAGAAACCTTTACAGCAAAAGCTTCCTCTTTACAGGTGTAGAAAAATGACGGAGGAAGCAAAAAGTCACTCTACAATTTGGCAGCACTTCGTTACTGTACGGAACTGTACAGACACGTGTAACGAGGCCTCCTTTTATAAGTGAAAAGGACAGATTCGCAGTCTGTCCAGACTCGCACCAGTCGACTGCCCCTAGGGCAGTCGACTGGCCCAGCAGTAAATGCTGGCCAACGGCTAGCAAACAGCTAGCCAACGACTAATTTTCGAGTATACCAGTCGACTGCCCCAAGGCCAGTCGACTGGTCCGAGGCTGCGAACTCTCTGTGGGTTTTGGCAGTCGACTGCCTCTGGGCCAGTCGACTGCCCTGCCTCCCAGCTCAGCTCCAGCCACTTCAAACCTTCTCCTTCGCGTGTGCCTTCAGATCTGCTCCCTTGGCTTGCCCCTTGAAGTCCTCTTCCTCTGGCTATCGTCCCTTGGATGTGCACACAAGCCTTCCCTTGGCTTGCCTCCATGCCACCCTTCACGTGTGCCCTTTGAAGTCCACTTCCCGTCTTGCCCTTGGAGTTCTCCTCCCTCAGCTCTCGTCCCTCGGACAGGTCCACCAAGTGTGATTTTCCAAGTCCTGCAAACTCAATCACACAAATCAAATACAACATAACACTCTAACTTTAAACCTATTCGCCCACACATCAAAACCATGATCTTCCAATCATTCAAGGGCCGATTGCCTCAACAATCTCTCCCTTTTTGATGTGTGGAAATATGTTTAAGTTAGAGATAAATAACAGCAATAGCAATAGCAAAAGATAGCAATTGGAACATTATGAGACATAATATCCCTAAGAGGTAATCTCCCCCTTAACCTATGTCCTCTCCACAGTTTCAATTCTAATCACATTCCAAGTTAAGTTTCCACTTAACAACATCAATAAGAATGTAAGACATATCCGAATTGAAGAGGCACCTCCCCCTTAATCCATGTCTTCTCTCCAAATTTTAAACTTTCAAGGTCTAAGTTAGACAAAATACTTAAAATCATCCATTTTAAGTCAAAATTCTAACTTAAACCGCCCATTCTCCCCCTTTGACACCATCAAAATGATTGCCTCAAGCAACCAAACCCCAAGGTATCAAATGCGAGAATTATTGATTTCTAAATTTTCTCACAGCAGCTGAAAATAGCTGTACCAGTCGACTACCCATAGGGCAGTCGACTGATACGCTATCAGTCTGAAATTTCAGCTTTTCTGTCGAATTTCAGAAACTCCCAGAAAATTCTAAAAAATTCCAAAAATTGTAAAATTTTGCATACATGTTTGAAATGTTATACTCTATCAGGGAAAAATATTAAACCATATAAAATTTCAAACATGCATATCTTTTGATAAAAACCCAAAAGTTTTGAAAAACACTACATTTTGTATCAACCTTTGAAACCAATTTTGCAAATATGTGACTTTTAAAAGTATGGCATAGTATGTAAAACATAAAATGGTTTTCAAGGTTTTAAAATGTCTAACTATGATCTTTGGCAAAGTGTCCATTGATTAAACACTTGCCTCCCTCATAGTTGGTCTAGTTTTGATATTTTGATACTTTTAATGGTTCAACACTGTGCCACAAGCACAAGTGAGCCAAATGTATCACCCTAATGGATCAAGCACCCTTTTTCAAAGCTAATGTGTCCAAGTTCATTCTATACTTCCACAAAACACATTCCAAGGCCTCTTCTTAAGGATGTAAACTCTGATTCGGGAAGAGACTTGGTAAAGATGTCGGCTAGGTTCGACTTTGATTCAACATAGTGTAATTCTATGTCTCCCCTTGCCACATGGTCTCTAATGAAGTGATGTTTCACTTCAATGTGTTTTGTTCTAGAATGGTGAACCGGATTTTTAGTTAGGTTGATCGTGCTTACATTATCACATAAGATTTTGACCTTGGTATAATGTAGCTCTTAGTCCTCTAAGGTGTGCATGATCCAAAGGAGTTGGGAAACACATCCACCCATTGCCATATATTCTGCTTCCGTTGTTGATAGGGCAACACATGGTTGTTTCCTACTACTCCAACTAACTAATGAAGACCCAAGGAATTGACACTCTCCACTTGTACTCTTCCTATCTAACTTGCAACCCGCATAGTCCGAGTCGGTGTATCCAATTAGGTCAACATTTGAGGTTCTAGGATACCAAAGTCCGACATTTATGGTTCCTTTCACATACCATAGGATCCTTTTGACTACAATCAAATGGGACTCTTTGGCACAAGATTGGTACCTTGCACACATACATACCGCAAAAAGTATGTCGGGTCTACTAGCGGTTAGGTATAGGAGGCTACCAATCATGCTCCTATATTGTTTAGAGTCTACCATTTTGCCTTCAAGGTCACTATCCATTTTCACATTAGTTCCTATGGGTGTAGATGCTTCCTTAGCATGTTCTAAACCAAATTTCTTTAGCATCTCCTTAGCATATTTGGTTTGAAATACATGTGTACCTTCATTAGTTTGCTTAACTTGAAGGCCTAAGAAAAGGGTTAACTCTCCTACAAGACTCATCTCAAATTCATCTTCCATACACTTGATGAATTCTTGTAGGAAGTCATTATTTGTTGATCCAAAAATGATATCGTCTACATAGACTTGGGCAACAAATATGTTCTTATCCTTAGATTTTAGGAACAATATAGGGTCAATTGTTCCTCTCCTAAACCCCTTAGACACCAAAAATGAAGAAAGCCTTTCATACCAAGCCCGGGGAGCTTGTTTCAATCCATACAAGGCTTTCCTTAATTTGAATACGTGTCTCGGATAGTTGGGATCCTCAAATCCGGGGGGTTGTTCTACATAAACCTCTTCCTTAATGATCCCGTTAAGGAATGCCGACTTCACATCCATTTGGTGGAGTGTAAAACCCATGTGAGCGGCATAGGCTAGTAGAATTCTAATTGATTCTAACCTAGCTACGGGGGCGTAGGTCTCATCATAATCTAATCCCTCAACTTAGTTAAACCTCCTAGCTACCAATCTAGCCTTGTTCCTAGTGATTTTACCTTGGTCATCTAATTTGTTCCTAAAGACCCATCTCGTGGTTACAATGGTACAATCAGTGGGCCTAGGAACTAACTCCCAAACTTCACTCCTCTCAAATTGGTTTAGATCTTCTTGTATGGCCAAAACCCAATCGGCATGTCCCAATGCTTCATCAATGGTCTTGGGTTCTAATTGGGAAGANGATCATTCTTTAGGAATAAGGCTAATGAAGTTGCTTTAATTTCTGAAATTGAACCTAGGAAAATTGATGAAGCATTAAATGATCCCGATTGGATCATTGCAATGCAAGATGAACTAGGTCAATTTGAAAGAAGTCAAGTTTGGGACTTAGTCCCTAGACCTAAGAAGACCACCATTATTGGAACCAAATGGGTCTTCAAAAATAAATTGAACTACAAGGGAGAAATCATAAGAAACAAGGCACGCTTAGTAGCCAAGGGCTACAGTCAAGTTGAAGGCCTTGATTATGATGAGACCTATACTCCCGTGGTGCGATTAGAGTCCATCCGACTGATGCTTGCATTTGCAGCATATCGGGGTTTCAAGTTATATCAAATGGATGTCAAATCGCCCTTTCTAAATGGTTTGATTAGAGAAGATGTCTATGTCGAACAACCTCCGGGGTTTGAGAGTACCGAATTCCCAAACCACGTGTTCAAGCTCAAAAAGGCACTTTATGACCTTAAACAAGCACCCCGAGCTTGGTATGAGTGGTTGTCGACGTTCCTAATTGAAAAAGACTTTGTAAGAGGCCAAATAGACCCTACACTGTTTCTACGTAGAGATGGTGACAACATATTTGTAGCCCAAGTATATGTCGATGACATTATTTGTGGCTCAAACAACAAGGGTTATTTAAATGAGTTCATTGGACACATGGAAAGTGAATTTGAAATGAGTCTAGTGGGAGAGTTGACTTTCTTCCTTGGACTTGAAATCAAACAAACTCGCGATGGGATCCATGTGCACCAATCAAAATATACTCAAGAGATGTTTCGAAAATTCAACATGAGTGATTCAAAAGAGGTAACCACTCCTATGGCTACAAACACAAGATTAGACAATGATGAGAGTGGTAAACCTGTTGATTTGACTCAATATCGAAGCATGATAGGTAGTTTGCTATACCTCACAGCTAGTCGACCTGATATACTTTTTGTTGTGGGTATGTGCGCTAGGTGTCAAGTATGTGTCAAGGAATCTCATTTAATTGTTGTTAAATGAATTTTGAGATACCTTAAGGGCACAATTAGTGTTGGTCTATGGTACCCCCGTACCGAATCATTTGACCTAATCGGCTATACCGATTCCGACTACGCTGGATGTAAGTTGGATCGGAAAAGCACTAGTGGGGGTTGCCAATTTTTAGGTTCATCTCTAGTTAGTTGGTCAAGTCGGAAGCAACATTGTGTTGCTCTCTCCACGACTGAGGTAGAATATATTGTTATGGGAGAGAGCATATCACAATTGTTGTGGATGATTCATACTCTAGAGGACTATAAATTAAGCTACAAGGGCGTGCAAGTGTTGTGTGACAACATTAACACCATTAACCTAACTAAGAATCCAGTCCATCACTCTAGGACTAAGCATATTGAAGTGCGTCACCACTTCATTAGAGATCATGTTGCTAGAGGAGATGTTGTACTCTCATATGTAGAGTCCAAATCAAATTTAGCCGACATTTTCACTAAACCACTCCCCGAAAATGAGTTTAGCTTCTTAAGAAGGGAGTTGGGAATGTGTCACGCTTTATAGGTTTCAAAATGCATTCAAAACCCTTCATGATTAGTTCTAATTGTTGGGAAATAATTGGGTAACTTTGGGGACATCTCGCACAAACTGTAAGGTTCAACAAAACGTTTTTGTTTGCTAGAAATGGGGTGAGATGTTAGGATCAACTCAATTTCTCAAAATGTCAATGCATCCCTTGAGAAATTAAGTTGACGAGATAAAAATCACTTCGGTGACCAAGTATGGGGAAATCCAATGCATAACACATGTGTATTTCGCTCCATGATCATACTTGGACATTCCAATCAAGAAAACTTGATTGGAAACTTGAATTTGATACAAACTTGTTTTGAATGATTGTTGATTGAGTTTGACTCCAATTGAGTGGAGCAAAGTGATTTGACAAAACCATAAGGATCTTTGATCCTTGTTTAGGGATCAACTATAGTCAAGGGATCACTTCCAAGATCGATATCTTTCATCAGATCCCTTCAAAAATCATGTGGAAGTCTGAAACTGAAAGTTTCAGATCGTATTAGGGAATATCAGGAACCCTGATCGGTCACTGGACCGATCAGGAGTAGGGCTGATCGGTCCCTGGACCGATCTGGCACCCCATGGTGATCGGTCCACAGACCGATCAGGGGGGCTCACAGAACACTCGCCGAATCCTACTGATTACTTCCTGATCGTTCAGGAGCCTGCCTGATCGGTCATCCGACTGATCAGGACCAGGCCAGTCCGATCAGGCATGAGCCTGATCGGTCTGGGCGCTCCCAGATCGAACGGTGATCGGTTCAAACACATTAAATTGCGGTTGGTGGATCGATCCATCAACTGGTTTAATCACGGGTTATCTTCACTTACCAAGCCCTAGCCGACCAAAACCCCTCAGCGCCGAACCCCCCTCTCCTTCCTCCTTGCGCATACAATTCTTCTTCCTCTTGCTGTGCGTGTGCGATCCTGAGAAGGTGTGCTGCAAGCTCTTCCTTGTCTACTGCGAGTTCTTTCCTGCTCAAGGACTTGAGCTCATCTCTTGCATCGAGAACTTCTCCTGCGCGAGCTCTCCTTCCAGCCTTCAAGATTCTCCCAAATCAACATCAATGACACCTAAGTGAGTTTTTGTTTAGTTCTTCTTGCAGATCAGTTCATAGATTATTAGTTTGTGCTGATCATGATTTTCATTTTGTGTCGTGGTGTATCTTGTGCTGTGACCCTATGTGTCTGCCGTGATCCTTCCTTGCCATGTCTTACCTTTGATCAAATGTCTTACCTTATGATTATTTCTCCGTGATCAAATCTGTTGCCATGATCCACACCACTGATTAAACCAAATCTCTTCTTATTTGATTATTGTTCCCATCTTACGTCAAACTGATTAAATTTAATTTGATCAATGTCTTACATTATGTTCACTGATTGGGTCATTGATTAAACTTTGTCTTGACCAATGTGATCAAATCTTGATCAACCTTGCTGTCTTGATTATTCCAATCCTTAGAAAATCATCCAAGGGAAAAGAACCTGTGGAGGAAAGCTCAAAGGGCAGAGGCCCTTCCTTTATCATCTACACCTCCTTCGAGACCTCCTTCACCTCCACATACTAGATTTCAAAACATTTATTATGCTCTAGACTTTCAATGACACAATTTCAAACTGATGCCATGTCGAACTGTGGACCAAACCTTCATCTACAAACATTGTCCAACAGTCCGGCAAGTTATTGAACACTATAATCTCCAATCCATTCTTTACCTTGAGAGGCCAATCAACTTTGATTTGGTCTCTGAATTCTATAACAACATGGTCAGTGGGGAGGGCACGGGGTGGAGGACCCGTGTCGCCAGTGTCGACCTTAATTTTAATCGATCTATTTTCACTGACTTTCTTGGTTGTCGCCGGTCAGAAAATGACTTTTCTCTCTACCCTTATCTTCCTAATCCTCTTCCGGTTCCCTTTGATGGAGCCACTCCTGATTCCATCTACGAGTATTTTCTAGGCCTTTCAGGCCAAGGGGTTCCGGGAGCGTCCCCGTGATTTTCCCACATTTCCTGCTCTTCGTCTTTCCCCCATTGAGTATGTTTTGTTTAAGATCATCACGAATTATCTCCTCCCCACTACTTCAAAACACTTAGATGAGATTCACCCGTTCCACTGCTTGATGCTCTACGGGATGCATCAGCAGTTAGACTTTGACCCAGTGGCTTCAGTCTATTTCTCCATCATTGTCCACAATCAGATGTACGGTCAGACAGTTTACATGCCGTTTGGCCACATCATCACTGCCTGGCTGGAGTCGGTTGGCATTGACGTTTCACAGGGCTGCATTGTACCCATGATTTGACAGGTCTGTCGAATTGATCGTCGCATGATGGCCCAATCTGGCATTGTTGTCGGGTCACAGGGGCCGAGGTGGAAGGATCGACGACATGTGGGGGCGTTACCAGGAGCAGCCCCTGATCAGGAGCCGTCCGCTGGTGCTGAGGATTATGATGAGTGGGCTCCTGACCTACACTGGCAGGTTGCAGAGCTAGAGCGGACGATACAGCGCAAGCTACATATTTTCGAGCTCTGGCGACAGGAGGTCAGCTCAGAGTTTCGGTCCTTCAATCGCCGACTCGACGCTATAACATCCGACGTTTTTGGGATCTGCTCACTACAGGAGACGTGGTATGAGGAGTGGTACCATCATATATTTCCTGGAGCTTCGCCCTCTAGCAGCACTCCACCAGGGGATTTGATTTATATTGATGATACGTCTGATGATGATCCCGCTGAGATGTTTATTTGTGCTGTATGCCTCATGACTTGACTTTTATGGCCTTGTGCCACACTTGATTGTTGGTTAATATGATTGTTATGATATTGCTATCGTTATGAATGCCTTATTTCACATGGTTATGCTATGCTCCATGTTCATATGATCATATGATTGTTTTGCCATGTCCTATATTCATCATATGTTTTCATATGCCCTCAAAATTATCACATCATTTGTTTTTTGGGATACCCCTAGGGTTGAGGGGGAGTATAATTAAACCTAACAGCCCCTTTAGACCCTTTTCGGTGTTCGACAAAGGGGGAGAGTGTGGTTGGTTAAGTTTAGGATGATCATGTTTGTAGGGGGAGGATCCTGATTCCCCTATGATTCTGAAATTTGCGAAAATTAATTTTGAATTCCTAAACTTAAAATCGGGTTGTCAAACAACAAAAAGGGGGAGAGTGTTGATGCAGTCTGACCTTGATAGTTATTTTGGTGTTGACATCGATTTTAGTTTAGGTTGATGATTATGATTATGATTGAGTTTAAGTCCTGGTCGTGGACTAGGCATACCTAGTGGGACTAGGTTTGATAAAATCCTAGCTTGGAAGGCTAGGTGTGGAAAAGTCCTAACTCGGAGGGTTAGGTGTGAAAAATCCTAGCTTGGAGGGCTAGGTGTGGAAAAGTCCTAACTCGGAAGGTTGGGTGAAAAGTCCTAGCTTGGAGAGCTAGATGAAAAGTCCTAACTTGGAGGGTTAGGTGAAAAGTCCCAACTGGAGGGTTAGGTGTGAAAAATTCTAGCTTGGAGGGTTAGGTGTGGAAAAATCCTAACTCGGAAGGTTGGGTGAAAAGTCCTAGCTTGGAGGGCAAGGTGAAAAGTCCTAACTTGGAGGGTTAGGTGAAAAGTCCCAACTGGAGGGTTAGGTGAAAAATCCTGGCTTGGAGGGTCAGATCCTATCTTGGAGGGCTAGGTTGGATGAAACCCTAGCTTGGGGGGCTAGGTTGGAGTCCCTGGATCGGTCTGGTGATCGATCAGGGAAGTTGGCACGCTGCTCCTTCGTGGATCGGTCCGGTGACCGATCCAGCGATGACTGATCGGTCTGGTGACCGATCAGGGAGCACATAGTGAGGTTGAGAACCTACTGTGTGGCTCCTAATCGGTCTGGTAACCGATCAGGGAGCAGGCAGTTGCCTCACTGCTTGGCTTCTGATCGGTCCGGTGATCGATCAAGGAGCAGGCAGTTCACTCACTGCCTTGCTCTTGATCGGTCTGGTGACCGATCAGGGAGCACATAGTGAGTTGAGTTCCCCCGCTGATCAGCTCCTGAACGGTCCGGTGACCGATCCACGACCTAGGATCTGATATCCGCGATTACTGTTCACTCAGGAGTGGACCGATCAGGCTTGAGCCTGATCGGTCAGTGGCTATCCTGATTGGTCTGGTGACCGATTAGGATTCACTCTGATTGGTCTGGTGACCGATCAGGCCTGTGTCATCGCGAAAGCTGGGAATCCCAGCAAAGCGGTGGATCGGTCTGGTGACCGACCCACAAGCCCTGGATCGGTCTGGTGACCGATCACTTTAATTCAAAATGCACTGTCAGACGCTCTGATCGCGTCTGAACGTATCTGATTCTCTGCGCCTAACCTCTGATACTCGATTTTTTGCTTGATATGTTGTGCTAATGCTCTGATTAAGCTGCAGGGACAGGGAAGGATTCAAACACTCAAGGAGAGTCAATGGAGGCCTTTTCTTGGAGCAGATTTGTCCGTTTTCCATCTCAGGTTGCAACGGACGCTGGCGCTGGCTGGAGCTGCTGACTGGGGCTGGTCTGAGGAAGGCTCAAGGAGTCCAGAAGAGCTCAGCAGTGGCTGGTGGTTGCAGGAGAGCAGCTGGAGGCTGCAGTGAGGAGGTGACCTGGCAATAGTGGAAGGACTTAAGCGCTTGGTGGCGATCAAGTCTCCACAACTCTGATCAGTAACGCTGCGTGCTTGTGTTCTCTGTTGTTCTATCGTTCTTGAGCAAGCAGCTGCAATCTTTGAAGCAACCATCTTTTACTTGAGCACTTGGAGGAAGAAACAAGACGATTGGAGAGTCCATCAGCGAGAAGACACGAAGAAGGGAGTTCTTGCGTGAGATCGTCGCTGGGTGGAGCTCGGGAGAAGTTCTGCTTATGTTCTTGCCTGTCCTAAGTGCTAAGTAAGATCTTTCTTATGTTTCATTGTGCTTAAAACTCTATCTCTGTTGAAACGCCGTGGAGAGGTTACTCCACCGAGAAGGAGGTTGCTTACTATCCGAATTTTCTGGGGCTTGATCTGCCGACGATCAAGGGATCGCCCACCTTACGGGCACGCCAAGGAGTAGGGGCAAGTTATCCCCGAACCTTGTAAATCCTCTTGTTAGCGTTCTTGTTCTTGTGATTAACTTAGGGTGTAGTTTACTGCATATTCTGTTTTATTGCTTCCGCTGTGCTACTAAAATTTTGAGTCGTAGAAATTTCAAAAGCGCTAAAACTTTAAGTGTCTGGCTATATTCACCCCCCTTCTCTAGCCATCCAAGTTCCAACAGTCTCCAGCCGTCTTCTTGAAGTAAATTATATCCTGGGGTCACGGTGAACTTATCGAGTATCGCTATAATTAAAGTATCATGTCATTCACGTTGAATTTTACGTTGCGAATTTACATTATATATATATACAGGGGCGTAGCCAGACTTTCAAATTACATGGGGCTACTATGAATGATATAAAAATTTAATTAACTCAAAAATATAAATAACAAAAAAAGTATGTGAATATTAACTTGTAGAAGACATAAAATAAAAATATTCAATATTCAATACATCCAAAATCATAGAAAAATATTATTGAAGTTGTGCTCTTCGGTTCTTCTTAGAATCAAACTCATTAATGATTATATCGTTATCGATATTTTCAACCAACTCCCGTTCAATGTAGATAATCATAGAATCTGTTAAAAACTCTTCTTCCATCTTATTACGAAGAGCTGTTTTAACAAGTTTCATAGCTGAAAATGTTTGTTCCGTTGTTGCTGTAGAGACGAGAGGAGTTAAAACAAGACGAATCAACCTGTTAATTAAACAAATATATTAATCAAATGGTATAGTTATAATATATAAACTATAACATATAAGAAAAAAATTACCTGTCAATTAAATGGTAGGTTCCTGATTTATTTGTTTCAACTAATCTTAGACATAATTCAGAAATAGTTGATAAATTCTGAAATCTTTCATGACCAACAACATCAACCTTATAGTGATCTAATTGCATTCTCAAGTGATGCAAATCTTGTGCGACGAAATCAAGAGGATAGAATTTATCAGCAAGTCGATAGATGTGATCAACATTAAGAAGTTTAAAATTTTCTTTAGGTTCCAAAGCACAACTACGCTTAAGAAGTTCGACTGCCTCATCTTTGAATCTACTATTAAGCTCTTCAATTTGAAAATCTATTGCAGCAACAAATACATCAAATTGATAATGGTGCGCAACTGTGATTGAATCATTTTGTTGACAAGAACGACCTGTGGCTGATTTATAACAAGCTTCCATATCAGGTATCTCAATATCATAGTTAACACAAACTTCTTTCACATAACTAAGTAGAATAACAAAACCTTCTTCTCTCAAAGTATGAAGCAAAGTTTTAGTAGTTGAAATAGAGTCCATTGCATTTAAAATGTCTAGAGATTTCTCTTGCAATGCCCGACAAAGCAGATTTGTTAACCCCATTATCTTTTGCATCAAATGTAATATGAATATGATATCAAAAGTCTTCATCGCAATTAACAAACCACTAGCTTCACCGCGGATGGAGTTAGAAGAGGACCCATCATGCACTATGTTTTCTAACACAGTAATCACAGAGCTATACATATCAATCATGTTACAAATTGAGTCAAAAGTAGAACTCCATTGAGTTTTTCCAGGTTGTAATAAATTTTCAATTTGATTGCATCCTCTACCAGTATCACATTCACCAATATCTATCATATGTGCAACTTTAACTTTTTGAGCAGAAAGTAACTCAGCTTAGCGTTTCGGAGATGCGTTAAAAAGATTACAAATGGAATTCAATTTTGAAAAAAATAACCAAATGGATACCTCTTTTTCAGCAGCTGCAGTTAATGCTAGTTGAAGTCGATAAGCGAAACAATGTACATAATGTTGGAAACAGATGACTATAGAGGGGGGGTGAATATAGCCAGACACTCAAATCGTCCCCTCTTTTAAAACTTTCTTCCTGTGATCAGATTAGTAGCAGCGGAAACAAAATGCAGCAGGAAAAATAAAACAGAAAAAGGAATAAAACCAACGCTAACACAGCGATATACAAGGTTCGGGGATAACTTGCCCCTACTTCTTGGCGTACCCGTAAGGTGGGCGATCCCTTGATCGTCGGCAGATCAAGCCCCGGTGAACTCCGGATAGTAGTAGCCTCCTTCTCGGTGGAGAAACCTCTCCACAAGTGATCTCAAGAAGATACAAGTTAAGCACAGAGACACTCGAGAAGACAAGCTCACAAAGATGTAACAAGATCGCTCAAGCACAAAGCAACAAAGAGCATGAACACAGCCCAGCCAAACTTCCCAAGTTTCTGTCTTGTTCGCCTCGCTCCTCTGCATCCAGCTTTGTCTCTTAAGCTCCGGCTCAACGTCGCCAGCTCCATCAGCACCACTGACTCACACCCTGACCCACTGACCTCTCTGAGCACTCAGTCCACTGGACACTCCTCCAGCTGAGCCTCCGTCAGTTGCCAGCCGCGCCTTCGTCAGTTGCCAGTTGCTCCAGACGCCGTTGAGACCTGAAAACACAATAGATCCAAACCTGCTCCAAGGAAAACCTCCCATTGACCCTCCTTGAGTGTTTGAATCACCTGCTATCACCTGCACACTCCAACAGAAGCTTAGCAAAGCATATCAAAAAGAAATCAGCAAGTAGCAGAGAATCAGCAGTGAAAACAGACTTCTGAAGCATATTTGAATTAAAGTGATCGGTCACCGGACTGATCCAGGGCTTGTGGGTCGGTCACCAGACCGATCCACTGCTTCGCTGGGATTCCCAGCTCTCGCGGCTATACACGCCTGATCGGTCACCCGACCGATCAGAGTGAAGCCTGATCGGTCACCAGACCGATCAGAGTGAAGCCTGATCGGTCACTCAGACCGATCAGGACAAATGAACAGTGATTTTTTAATCAGATCCTAACTCCCTGATCGGTCACCGGACCGATCCAGGGTCTAATCCGCAAGGGAACTCACTCACCGTCCGCTCCCTGATCGGTCACCAGACCGATCAGGGGCAAGGCAGCAAGGAAGCAGCCTGCTCCCTGATCGATCACCGGTCCGATCAGGAGCCACACAGTAGGTTCCCAACCTCACTGTGCGCTCCCTGATCGGTCACCAGTCCGATCAGACATCGCTGGATCGGTCACCAGACCGATCTACGAAGGAACAGCGTGCCAATGTCCCTGATCGGTCACCAGACCGATCTAGTGACTCAAACCTAGCCCTCCAAGCTAGGAATTCATCCACCTTATCCCTCCAAGCTAAGGATTTTTCCATCTAAATCTCCAAGTTGGGAATTTGCACCTAACCCTTCAAGTTAGGACTTTTCACCTAGCCCTCCAAGCTAGGACTTTTCACCTAGCCCTCCAAGCTAGGACTTTTCACCCAACCCTTCCGAGTTAGAACATCATCCAACCTAACCCTCCAAGCTAGGCACCTGACCCTCCAAGCCAGGACTTTTTCACCTAATTCTCCAGGATGGGAATTTGCACCTAACCCTCCAAGTTAGGACTTTTCACCTAGCCCTCCAAGCTAGGACTTTTCACCCAACCCTTCCGAATTAGAACTTTTCCACACCTAGCCCTCCAAGCTAGGACCTGACCCTCCAAGCCAGGACTTTTTCACCTAACTCTCCAAGATGGGAATTTGCACCTAACCCTCCAAGTTAGGACTTTTCACCTAGCCCTCCAAGCTAGGACTTTTCACCCACCTCTTCCGAATTAGGACTTTTCCAACACCTGGCTTCACTCACCAGGACCCGGCTTCACTCACCGGGATTTCAACCTAGCTTCACAAGCTAGGACCTGGCTTCACTCACCAGGGTTTCATGCCCAGTCCCCGGCCAGGACTTTTTCACAAATTCGCTCAACCAAACTTAAATCATTGTCAAACACCAAAACAACAACCGGGCCAGACTGCATCAACACATAATACGCACATGAACAATCTTTCAAGAAAAGAGCTTGTAATCCATTCCAACAACCACGCATATTGCTAGCACCATCATATCCTTGTCCCCGTATATTGTGGATATGCAAGTCATAACGACCAAGTGCATCAGATATTTCTTTCTTAAATGTTACAGCAGTTGTATCAGTCACATGTACAATGGCAAAGAACCGCTCTCGTAAAAAACCATCAATATCCACAAATCTTAATACGATAGCCATCTGCTCCTTGTTAGATGTATCTCTTGCTTCATCAACTAAAATACAAAATTATACATCCCCAATTTCTTTACGAATCTTGGTTCTCACTTGATTGACAAGAATATTCAAGATATCTTTCTGAATATCTGGTGAAGTATACTTTGCATTTTTTGGAGCTTTCTCTAAGACAATATCCCCAATATTCTCATTTATTTTCCCCATAAATTTTATCATCTCGATAAAATTGCCGCGATTATTAGACGATGGAGATTCATCATGCCCTCTAAATGTGCATGCTTGCAAAGTGAGTAATCTAATACTTTCAATAGTTGCTGTAAGCCTCAATTTGTTTTTCTATTTTTCATCTGAAAATTATGCATTTATCACTTTGTCAATATGACGAGGTATATTCATCAAATTATCAAGATATTCCACAGCATTATTATGTGGTGAAGTATTGCATCCTATATGCATCAAAAATGCGCATCTATCACCATCATTAACTCGCTTCCAATATTTTGAATTCATCCGTCGTAAATGCAGAATTGCGAGGAGGATGCTTATGATCAAACAAGAAGCATGGAAAACAAAATGCAGCATCTTTCGAAGGAGAGTATTCTAACCAAGAAAATTTCTTAAACCAATGACTTTGGAATCGTCGATTTTGACTTCCGAATTTGGTCGGTGGATACTCATTCTGAATAGGTTGATATGACCCCATTTTAATATAAGCTCGTCTAATTTCATCCCTTTGATTAACAAGATATTTCCATATTGGAGTGCGTAATGCCGGAATAGGTTCAAGAGAACTAACATCAATCTCCATTATAGGAGATTTGTTAGGTTGTTGATCATTAGAATTTGATATATTAATATTGGATGAAGAATGCTCTTGACTTGTCGATGTTTGATCTTTTGCTTTAAAAATAGAATTGATAGTTTTTTTCTCTCTTCATTTCTTGAGATTTCTGTAATAAAATGAATAGGTAAAAAATTATCATATCCAATAATAAATAAATATTATTTATTGACTAATCTAATATAATACGATGTATATGAAATCATACTTCTTAATATTAAATAAAGTAACAAACAATAAAGAAAGTATTCAATTATACTTTAGAAAAAAGTAATCAATTAAAAAAGTAATCAATTAAAAAAAATCGTACTGGCCGAAATTTGGAAGCTATCAATTAAAAAAAATCGTACTAGCAGAAAATTGGAAGTTGTGCAGGCGTGCAGAAAATTGGTTCGACGAGGTGCTGTGCATAAAATTGCAAAAGGCGGTGGCAGAAATTTTGATTGAAAGGTGATTGAAAGGCGACGACAACAGAAGCTGTGATGGAAAGTGATAGAAAATTGAAAGGCGGCAGATTTTGGTAGGCGGTAACAAAAGAAGATGAGTAGGGCCAAAGAAAATTGGGCCACTAAATTATATATATATATATATATGTTAATGTGAGTGGGGTTGGAGCCCACTCTAGCCCAAGGGTGGCTTCGCCCCTATATATATATATATATATATATATAGAACTAAAAATATCCTGGGTCACGATGAACTTATCAAGTATCACTATAATTAAAGTATCATGTAATTTACGTTGAGTTTCATATTATGAATTTACATATTATATATATATATATATATATATATATATATATATATATATATATATATATATATATATATATATATATATATATATATATATATTAAAAAGCACCTCGACCTTTCTTTGAATAGCTTAACCTTGACCACTTGGTATTAATTTCTTGTCTGCGTGACTGCCTAAGTTGGGTCAATAATGAAGTCCAAACTGCCAATAATGTAGTGCAAAGTACTCATTAATGGTGGAAATCTTGCTTTTGCCAATGGTCCTCAAAATTTAATGATTAATTAATATTTTAACCCGATTTGTTGCCATGTATTCTTCAACCTTCTCTCGAAAACTCATTATTATTGTGTAACTGATGTTCTTTCTAAATCAATAGTTTTCAACTTTTTTGTTTTACATAAGTCCCTCAACGTTTACTATTTTATCATCTATATAAAAGGCAGGGGTCATATTGCGTAATTGTAAAAAATCTTGGACTAACCGGAAAACTAACACACCGCCAACAGAAAAATTTTGGGACTAATCTTTAAAAAAAGCATAAAATCTGGAAAAAAGAAAAAAAAAAAAACACAGAACCTGGAGCCCTCTTGGGATTCCCATAGATTTGCCAAGCTCCATATGCTTTCTCTTCTGTTGCCGCTTCAGTTCTTCTTCCCCCCAAAAAGCTCAGGGAACTGTTCTTGTTCGCTTGGCTGTAACACACTCGGAGCCTTTTTTCTCAAAGTTCTCTTTTCCCCCTCATTTTCTTCTTACAAGGCCGCAAAAAAGGGCCTCTTTTTTTTTTTTTTTTTGGTTCTTCTCCCCTCCTTTTCTTTTTGTGAAAGGGTTTGCTGAGAAAGATCAATACATGCACACTTTCCTTTGTTAAGCTCTTGTCCGTGGCCAGAAGGTGATATTTCTTCTTCACTCTTTTTCTTTTTTCCTTTTTACTATGTTGGTTTTTGTTCACGTTTGGGTTATTGTTTCTAAAATGCTCTGAAAAATAGGACCTTTGGTGTGGTAGCACTAGATTGTCTACTTAAATTAGTTTCCTTTGTTCCTTTTTTTTGTGTGTGGCAGATATAGATTTGTGCATGAATTTTGGGAGTTTTGGAGTTTAGGCATCAATCCCTAATCCGGCGTCAAAATATTACACTAATAAATGCTTTTCTATTTCAAGTTATCCTTAAGAAAGAAATTCCAGATTAACTGGTTGTTTCTATTTTGCACCACTTCAACTGAAGTAGCAATGCATCATCGTCTTTTTTTTTTTGCCAGTAAGAAGCGAGCCAGCGATGAACAGAGAGGTCAAATGTGCACTGTAATTTGGTCAGCTGGGGGTTGCTCCTGGAGCAGCATTCTGGGAATATGACAAATGACTACTTGCAATTCAAGTGGTTAAGATTTATATGCTTATTGTAGAAATTGCCATAGCAAGAGACCCAAATTGGGTAGATGGTGAGAATGACAAGTTTTTCTCACATAATTTGTTCTCAGTTTTGGTTCTGAAAATATGTGGAACCCAGAGAGATGTGGTTTTCATTAAGATTATCATAGACTGCACTTGGATTATGCAAGTGCTAACAACTTAAAATCATTCAATTTGTGGTCCATTACTTTAGTAGGCATGTTACCTGTCTTATGACCTCATACTACGGTTCTTTGTGTCCTTAATACTGCTATATGATTTTATTTGCTAGGACAGAGTACACTCTGGGGTTTGTTAAGCCAGATGATGTCCAACAAGCACAAGATAGTTATATTCTCGCTTCTGTTATTGTTCTCAAGTGTGTCAGGTACTGCCATGATAGACTTCTTATTTCCTTTTATAATTGCAATAAGCTTAATATTTGCTCATTCCCAGATGTTTAATCTTATGGCATTCGCTAGATTCAGACTGTATTTCAAATCCAGGAGTGGTTTAGTTTTTATATTTTGGTTTTAAGAAACTTGATCAATATTGAAGTTTTTGCTATTTCCCTATCAGTATAGATACACAAATCATTGAGTTTCCTATCAGCAGAAGGACAATTTTGCAAGCCGCAATAGCTGTTGTTGAAGTATTCTTTTGAAAATTCAAGCTTTGCTTGTGCTTGTGCTTGTTTGCTTTCTGTCTTTCTAGCTGTGATCAACTTCTCGCATTTGCTATCTTCTTATCTACTGCGTCAATGAAATTTTACAGGTGCTTATGTTGGGATTTATATCGGCACTCAGACGTCCACTTTACCATCAGCCACTGAAATAGTATCCATTCTGAAAACTCAGCAGATTAAACATGTGCGATTGTTTGATGCCGACCATCAAATGCTGAATGCCCTAGCAAATACTGGAATAGAGGTTATAGTTGGTGTCCCCGACGATCAGTTGCTACGAATAGGAGAATCACGATCAGATGCTGCTGACTGGCTGAATAAAAATGTCGCCACATATGTCCCGGCAACTAACATTACTTATATTGCCGTAGGCAATGAAGTTTTAACAACCATCCCAAATGCTGCTCTTGTTCTTGTTCCAGCTATGCAATACCTCCAGTCTGCTCTTCTCGCAGCGAATCTGAACTTTCAGGTTAAAGTTTCAAGTCCACTATCAATGGACATGATTCCCAAACATTTTCCTCCATCAACAGCAACCTTCAACTCATCATGGAACTCCATAACGTCTCAGTATCTTCAGTTTTTGAAGAACACAGGATCTCCTTTGATGCTAAATGTGCAGCCGTATTACGGTTACACCGAGGGAGAAGGTATCTTTCCACTAGAATATGCCCTTTTCGAGCCACTAAATCCAAATAATCAGATTGTCGATCCGAATACAAATTACCAGTACACAAGCATGTTCGATGCCATGGTCGATGCTGCTTATTACTCAATGCAGTCACTCAACTTCTCTGGCATTCCAGTGATGGTGACAGCATCTGGTTGGCCATCACTTGGTGAATCGAATGAACCAGATGCTAATATCGATAATGCATTGGCCTACAACACCAATCTTATTCGCCGCGTTCTAAATGGTTCCGGCACACCTAGCCAACCAACAACACCAGTTAGTACATACGTCTACGAGTTGTTCAATGAGGATCTACAACCAGGGCCTGTTTCTGAAAAGAATTGGGGGATATTTTCTTCTAATGGAACTGCATTATACTCTTTGACCTTTAGCAGTCTGGTCGAGTCGCCTGTTAATTCATCTACCCTGCTTGGTGTTTTTTGTGTCGCAAACTCTAGTGCAGATGCCACAGCACTCAAGAAAGGATTAGATTGGGCTTGCGGACCTGGTTCAGCAAACTGCAGCGCTATCCAACCTGGGCAGCCATGCTATCAGGCCAACAATCTCGCAGTGCTTGCCTCATATGCATTCAATGATTACTACCATCGAGCTCAAGCAAGTGGTGGTACCTGCAGCTTTGGTAACACGGCCATGATTACCAGAACAGATCCAAGTAAGCTTCACTATAGTTTTAGATTTCTTTACTCGTCATGTACATGCAAATACTCAATGAGATTGACCAGTACTTTCTCTGCCCAAATGGTTATGCCTTTGCAGGCCACGGTTCATGCATCTTTGCTGGAAGGTGAGTGATGTAGAAAAGATACTCTGGGTTAGTCGAACACTACATATTTTCTTAAGTTTCTTATGATTAGTTTGATCGGCAATTGCAGCACGGGGGCGAGCGACACCACTGGGGGAGGAACAACAGGTGCCTTTGGACCAGTTGGCCCTTCGAGTCGAGCATCAAGAGTGCAGATTTTCTCTGCTTTTCTATTGACTTTTGCACTACCATTTTTAGTTTGACATGTAAAACAACTGTGAATGATCAGTTCAATTTTGTGCAAAACCTCTAAAGATTGTTGTCATCTCAACGGCAGTAGACAATTGAGTTGTCGAGTCCATCGTTCATCTTTACTTGTTTTTCGACCATCAGTATCGACGGCTATACACCAGATGTACTATAGCTTGTTTCCTGTCTCAGACGTGGCAGCAAAGGCACCCGCTTTCATAGCCAATTTTTGTGGGACCCTTCGGATCTCCATCCTCTTAATCCGTTCGATTCGCCTGCTCGAATCGCTTGCGATCGTTCGTTACCAGGAGTGAACCTGGGAAGACCGTGAGGTTATTTCATCAGCTGTTCTCTCCGGACAGCAATTACGTTAATCTCCCTGGAATTTTATCTTAGTAACCACTCGTCCATCGCCACGCCATTGAACTAATGCTTTTCCTGCCCTGCGTCCAACATCTAATCCTACGTATAGGCAGTCCTAAATATAGTGGATCTGAAATAAGGAGGCCGCGCCAGGTTCCAGCAGCGAGGGTTTCCACGTCCTCGTTCTTGTCCTCGTTCGTCGCTGTGGAAGCCCACGGATTGCTGGTTTGGTCGGAGGGAAAGGAGGGCGACGAAGTCGCTTGGTGCGGATCTACCGAGCGCAAAGCTTAGCGTTAGCGCTTCGATTCCTGCTGTCGGAGGCGTCTGTCGGACGAGGGCGTTTGTAAAACCAAAATGAGCGCGAGTCCCGTACCGGCTTCGGGCACCCACGGCAACCTGGATGAGCAGATCGCGCAGCTCATGCAGTGCAAGCCGGTCTCCGAGCAGGAGGTCGCTTCTCGCTCTTGGTTCTTGGCTTCTTTTGTTCGATTTCTGGCTTCGATCTGTGCCCTTTTTGCTTGGATGAAGGTTCTACTGTTTCTTGGTCGATGCATGTTTTTTCTTGGAAGATCGGAGGAGGAGTGGGTATATCTTTACGATAAAACGGCATTTCGATTGGGGATCTGCGAGGCTGTTAGGTGGCGTGCGGTTGGATTCCAAAATGTGAATCTTTACGAGCATGGGAACTTACATATAGAATTGGTTGATATTGATGTTGGATCTATTCTAATGGTTATTTTCGTCCCTTCCTTTTCTAAGGAACTGGTGTAGTCCCCTTCTTGTATCAGTTTCTGTCGTTTAGATAATGGAGTCCTTTGAGAAGCTTCTGCTCCTCAACTATGCAAAATCCCTTGTTGGCCTAGCTGATTCCTGTATGCGTTTTAATAATTTGGTTGGATTGGTTTATGCCAGTTTCAGTGGTAAATCTGTTAATGCGTCTGAATATATGTGTGACTTCTAAGTTTAACCATATACATACTTAGTATTTGAATGTTATAGAAAATAGTTTAGCTAAGCTGGAAAATGATGTAATTTTTTTTCTAAACATTATTACTTAAGAAACTATAGTGAGATCACGTCTGGCTGTTTTTGATGTTCTTCCTTTCAGAAGTCTCTGAACATGTATAGAAATAATGGAAATATTATGCAAGTTCCTCGCATTGCAATTAGTGTATTATTACCAACAAAAATAATTAGTGTGACCTTAACAAGTAATAAAAGTAAATGTTTTTGTTTTCTTTTGGTATCATGCTACAAGTTCAAAAGTATAATGTGTATGGTTAAAAGTAAAACATTAGCTAATCTGGTCTATTAATTGCTCTGTGTTTTTTTTTTCTTTTCAATCTGGCATTTCTTGCAGCTTATTATTATGGGTTAATAAACAGGTTTAGAATTCCCATTTTGTTTATTTGAATTCATAATTTCAGGTTAGAGTGCTTTGTGAAAAGGCTAAGGAGGTATTGATGGAAGAAAACAATGTTCAGGTAATTTCTTTTTAGCAGGTTGTTTGATCAATGTACTGAAGGCTTTTTTCAACTCTTAGGCTGATTGATTTTAGCTTAATCTTAGGTTTACTCTGTAGAAATAGTCTTTAATTTTCCAGAGGCTATTCACAAGCATGGTGGCCCTGATTATCATCTTATAGTTATAGTTATATAAATTCATCCTTCTCCACTGATGAATATGTAGCTTCTGACCATCTTCTACATTCCTTGTCCTTCATTTCATTATAATAGGGGTTTCAAATCAGTTCCAATCAAACTAAAGTAGATCAGCCTTGAAAACCCAAAATAGTTTTGTATAACTTTAGAACTAAAGATATACTGAAATTGATCCTAACTATTTCTGTTTGGATGAAATGGGCATGTTAAAAGATGACCAATAGAGTTATAATTAGACAAGTTAAATCTATTGTGAGTGATCAAGGAACCAAAGAAAACTCTATTTGATATAATTGACTCTCTCTCTCTCTCTCTCTATATATATATATATAGAGAGAGAGAGAATATCATTTCAAAGGGGAAAATCTAAAAAACTAACAAATATGTTAAACCGATTTCATTATATATATATATATTATGAAATTGGTTTAACATATTTGTTAGTTTTTTTCCTAAACTGGAACTGAAGCTTTTTCTAAGCAAGCTAGCTGATCTTAGTTTGGTTTGTGAACTGAATATTGGATGATCCAAATTCATCCTGTGCTTGCATCTTTTTATTTGAGATCTGTAGTAGGAAACTCTTTGTTATTTGCTTACAATTTCTCGTAGTATTGCAGCCAGTGAAGAGCCCTGTGACTATCTGTGGTGATATTCATGGTCAATTTCATGATCTGGCAGAGCTATTTCGAATTGGTGGAAAGGTGTGCTCGATTCAGAAAACAAACAAATGAAGTTATGATAACTGTTTAATCATTCCAACAAATTAATCATGTATTTTTATTTATTTAGTGTCCAGATACCAATTACTTGTTTATGGGTGATTATGTGGATCGTGGATACTACTCTGTCGAGACAGTTACGGTAGGGGAGCTGCCTTTTACTTGTTTTGTGTTTGATTCATGCTTTGTTGTATTTAAATTCTTTATGCTTAATGATATTTCTGTTTTGAACTTGCCAATTGCAATGGTATCTCATCTTCTGCATTTAATAAGGAGCTGACTTTTTAGTCCATCAATTGTGGTTTTGCCCATAGCGACACACCTGAAGTTTGGTTCTTAATTCTGAGAACAGAATTGCTTCTTTAGCTTTCCTTATTTTACGTTTTATATTGCTTTCTGAGTTTGTGTTGCAAACGTTACATAGGTTGCACTATTCTATCCAACCGTGCATTATCTAATTTACTTCTGCAACTGTACTAAGGCAAACTCAGATCCTAGATGCTGAGAACACATATATGATCCTAAGTTAGAGCAGACAATGTTGACTACAGTTCTCCACAGCTGAAAGTTTGTGGTGGTCTTATGCAAATCAGGAATTTCTTCTACGTCCGTGCCTTTATGACTGAAAGGAAGCAGGAAATTATAATTTTTTTAAAAATGGCACTACTGACTTAAGGCTTCACCTATTTCAATTGTTAGTGCAACTGATTAGGTTTAACATTTGTTTTAGACTTTGGGCCGCAATAGAGTTAATACCTTTGGAAAACCCATAAACTAGCAAATGATGGTTCACTTCATTCTCTCTTTCAAATGGTCCTCTAGTGTGCTTAAATTCTCTCTCTGTGAAAATGCAGCATGCATGACTACCTTGTTGGCTTCTATGTGGGTGATATCTCAAAGAAGGTAGTAAAACAGCTCAAAAACTAAAATTTTCTGTAGCTTTCAAATACTTCTTGTGTTGAAATACAAACATGATTTGTTAAACATGTGATGCTTATGACTTATGATGTCATTTAGATGAATTGTATGAAGGTTTTGATTTTTATTTCTACAATCATATGGGTTTAATGTTTCTGATAGGAACCAATCTCCTTTGATTGTTTATATAACTTTAGATCACTTAGTAAATTGCTAGAATACTGATGTAGTAACTTATTCTGTATGACCAGCTTTTGGTGGCTCTCAAGGTGCGTTATCCACAGCGAATCACTATTCTCAGAGGAAACCATGAGAGTCGTCAGGTATAATGCTTTAAACATCGCGTGATGTTGCATTAAAGTATGTCCACTTTGGCATCTTAATATCTTATTTTGCAGAAGGTAGTATGATACGTTACATATTTCTTTCAACTGTATTCATTGTATTCCCGGTGATTCATCTCATTTATTTTCTGACAATATGTATATTTTTCCTTTTTTTGTTGCAGATTACCCAAGTTTATGGATTTTATGATGAATGCCTTAGAAAGTAAGTCCTGTGCTTTTCGTTTCTAAGATTGATGTGACCTGTTTCTATATTTTAATATCTGCTCCCAGACAGAAACTTTCTTTCCAGATGTGTTACTTATCATCCCTTATTCTGTCGCACCTATCTGTTATCCAATGTGATTAACTTGGCAAATAGAATCATTTTTATATTATTAGAAATAAGTTAGTTGATATGATTTTTGTGTGCAACAAGTTTGTCTTGTTATGCGTTGTTTAGCCAGTTTTTCCTTGTAACATCTATAAGAAGCTGACCTAATTTGTTATTTTTCTCACATCTTTTATCCACATCAATTTTGCTGAATTTTACCGAGAGAGGCCATGCTGTTTCTTTTCCTTCTCATATGGATACATGTTCCTTCTATTTTATTTATTTAATGCTGCAATGAAGACTTGTCATAAATAGAGTTAGATATGATTTTATGTGCCTGCTTAAGTTTCCTAGTGTTTTTCATGCTGCTATAATAACGTCTCTTTAATTCAATGCGATTTGATATTTTGTCTAAAAACCTACACTCACTTCTTGAATTTCAGAGCAAATAATTCCTTTGTTTTTAAAAAAACTAAATAATCGTTTGTATATTGCATTATAGTAATATCAAATTTGGAGCTCATCTGTAATTTAATTTAATTTATCAAAAGCTTATCTGTAGTTTAACTTTAGTTTTAAAATGAATGCTTACATGTTAGAAGACATCTGGTTCAAATGATTACCTTGTGATCTGTTTACTTGGATAGACGGATTTAAAAATTAAGGATAGTTTTCCGTTGAGAAAGTTTTTCCATTGTTTACATCGGGACAAAGGATGGACGGATGGATTCGTGGATCTATCAGCGGATCATTTTTTTTTTGGCTTTTTTTCATCCGCCCAAATCGGACGGAAAGCCTTCCTCTTCCTCTTCCTCTTCCTCTGTTGCATCTCCACCCGCTAGCCACGGACGGGCGACAACCCCTGCACAATGAAAAAAATCGTGCCTTGCAAAGGCGTCACCGCACAATTGAAGGTGGAGACGACATGTCGAGTGTCACCATCTACTGCGGCGATAGTGAGATTGGGGGTAGAGGATTGGTAGACCATAGACGTAGGCGGTCGTGGAAGCCAAGGCAGAGGATGAGCTACTAAAGGCAGAGGCGGCTTCGTGCAGGGCCAATAAGAGGGAGAGCGAGTACAGGATAACAACTTCGGCTGACTCGATGCCCCCGTCGGTGAGGGCGGCACTGTCGATGTGCTTGACGGTGGAAATGCTTGCAAGGGCCTCCTGCTCTAGTGAGGTGTCCTCGAGGCAGTTGAGACTTGAGAGCCACCACCAAGAGGTGGCCTCCGCTGCCATGGCATCCCTCCCCCCTGCGTTCCCGTCCCCCCCCCCCCCCTCGTATGTCGTTCGCTTTGTCGGACTTTTTTCGTCATTTTTTCCGTAAGCATTCCGTTCCGTGTGATTCTTTTCCCTTCGTTCAAATGATTTTATTTACCCAAGTATCCTCCTGAATCCGTACCTTGAGGTAAACTGAGCATTAGGACTCAACTAATGGAGGGTGTGTACAGAATAAATGGCAGTTCACAAGATAGAGTATAAGTATGCTTTTTCCTACAGCCTGCCTAAGAATTAATCCTGTCAATTTGAATGTCACGCCCCCAAAGGCACATGCTTACTCGAAAATCGGGCAGCATCTCCCCTGTACGGCGGACAAGTTGGGACATATAATACATCATCTCTCACATATAAGATGGCTCAGCCATCAAAACTAGAAAATAAAATACACAACCATGCAGTTTATATCAATAAGAATGATATAGATAAACTAAGCTTAAACATTTCAAAACCGTAAATGTCTTTTAGCAGAAATAAAGCTAACAAAAAGTCCGAATACAAAGAAAACTCCAACATAAGACTACGACAATATTGGTCTAATAAAATGTATAACAGTCCATGAAGTAAATGCGAAAATACGGAAAGCAGAAATAAGTACTACGATAGTAAAACCAAATACGGAAACAAACAACACCGTGTGACTGGCAACTGGATCTTCTCCTGGCTCCAAGTAGTGCGTCTACATGCTACCTGAAACAAAAATAGGAGATAGGGGTGGTGAGTCCGGGCAGACTCTGCGAGTATATGAATAGACAATAGCATTAAATCATAAAGATATATGAAACAGTAGATAGCAACAATGTACAATCTCTAGGAAATAGAGGACACCAAAGCATGTGTAAAACAACGTAAAAAAAAATATACAAGATAACCTAGTATTAACAAACATGCATGTCAACTAAATGCAACAATCATAGCTCATATAAATGCAACAAACACAAGAAAATGCATAATACAATAAATGCATATGATGCAATGATATGTG
>JAGFNQ010000138.1:153888-237974 GCA_024364735.1 Boesenbergia rotunda
CAGAAGTGAAATACATAAGACACTAAAGTTTATTATTTTGCAAGAAAAATATCATCAATCAAATTGCTTCAGACAGGTGATTGATAGAGTAAAATAAGCATAAGCTCCAAGGGCAAAACATACTTCGAGTGTGCGCCAGTAAAAAAAGGGTCAAGTATCTAAGAATAAGCATGATTAAGTAACGAGGCATAGCATCCTACAGAATAAATCACAACTAGATTATTTTTAATACCACATTGTATTTAAACAGTAAAATTCAGTTGTTTCATAATTTTTAAACCAAAAATGACATCTCAAATTAGTTTAAGAGATATTGCACAAACCTCCAGCATGACCCATCCGGCGTCCTGGTGGTGCTGTAAGACCAGCTATAAAGGCTACAACTGGCTTCTCGGTTTTACTTTCCTGTTTAGCCAGCAAAAACAAATGCTAATCAACATAAAGCTCTATCAGTAAATGAAGCCAGAAAAATGCAGATGCATCAAACAGCTAAGCATGTTCACTCCCCCAAACAACTATTATCTTTGATGTCTGACAGTTTTGATCTGTTCATAATGACTTGTAGATATAAATCTTTATTGACAATCAAATATGAAATTATGAATAAAAATGGAAAAAAAGTTTGGATGGCAGATAATGTTTAATGAGAAATGGAACAGCTAGTGAAACATGAAAATTTTGTGGATTTATCTGATAAGGCTACATCAATAGATATCTTGAGTCAGTTTAACATTAGCAAGTAGGGTGGGTTGCCCTATGATCTATACACCAAACCATTGATTCAACTTGACCAATTATAGAAATCCACGGTCTCTTTGAAATAAATGGATATATGAACTTAGCTTAAGTTGACACTCATAAGTACTTAATGAAATTTTGTTACATATAAAAAAAATAATTAATGCTATACGGCAAATATGACATCATCTATATGAGCCCTTCTTGTAACATTCCACACAAAAAATTCTGAAACATCAAACGTCAAGATAGCAAATAAAAATAATTATCAATACACATGCAGTTAGCACTACAAACTTATTCTTAAATTAGCAAGTAATTATTCTTCTATAATACATTCTCACGAAGTGCGATAGCTTTGGGAGAAATTAAGAAAAACTATGAACCTTATTAGACAAATATGTGCAGATCACACATTGAAGTGAAACATGCTCAAGCTCAAGAAATGAAAGACGAGCATAAATTCAGATAAGAGGACAAACACACAACCTGAATTAGTGCAGCAGCATCTTCTTCTGCACTTCCTCCAATCTCTCCTATAAGAACAATACCTGAAAAACAAGTCATAATGAGGAATCAAACTTAACTCTTCAGCTTGAAACAAGAAAGACTATGTCAACAAAATAACTGGGAAAAAATTTAAGCCTGTACTAATGATTTAAAGAAAACATCATTATAATTTTTTAAAAAATATATAAAAATAATTATATAACTGTGAATAAGGACACATCTGGGATGATGATCAAGTACAAATCAGATCCAACCCAACACTTTTACTTGATCCTAACCCAAGTCTAAAATAGGTTAAAATTTTCAACTCCTACACAACCAAAATTTGGTCCCTAATCCAGAGTTAAATGGCTACAATAGATTGATCTGATCATCTAGGATTTGCATACATTAACAATACTAATTTAGTACCAATTTCATATAGTCTCCCAACTGATTCTCTTCTATAAGCAAACCAAAAGGATAAATTTCCATGAATTCAACTAGATAAGAAACAACTGTAAGTACTTGTCCTAGTCTTCAACTGACTTCTTAGGATCTTCAAGAATCTTTGATATGAAATCAACAAAGTTTGTTCCATTAAAAGGGTGGGTCACCACCAATTCCCACACAAGTTGATTGTCCAAGACCAACAACAGTTGTTTCAAAGACCTACAAGTATAACACTAAGTTAGTTTGTCAGTACCAAATTGTCATACATACCGCTTCATATGTTAAGGTAACAGATCGAGACAATCCCAACTCATCCAGGCTTGTGGATGTATCCAGCATTATTCCAATTTTACATTCTCCTGGTTTGATGACGCCAGGACAATTAGGTCCTATCAATCGAGTTTTTGACTGCTTATTCAGAGCAGCTTTTACTCTAACCTGACATTCAGACAATTGGTAGTTAGCTTTTATGAAATTCTATAAAATAATAGATCTGCTAGATAACATTGTAAAATGTCATATGTAAGAACCTGATGGACTCGAAAATAAATTTCATTATCAAAATCTTGAGCCTTTCAATTCTACAAGTAAGATAACTTTTCAGTTATATCGTTGATATTCTTAGTTTTAAGTGTAATGACAATTAGCCCTCAAGCAGACAATGAGCTCAAATGCAAAGTTGAGACTAAATAGAATGAAGTTGTTATAATTGTGAGATTCATGATCCGCATTGAACAATACATTATGATTCAATCATATAAAATGTATAGTACTTTTCACTTATGTTTTTTGGTACACTTTACCACAAAATAATGATATTCTACGGTCCTAAACTACAACATCTACTGCTTATTCATTTATTCCCAAACTGACTTACATTGGATCTCAATACCAATTCATGCAATTGTTGCAAAATAGTTTTGCATTAAATCCAGATTCTGCTCCAGCAGTTTTTGTTTACAGTGAATATAAGACCAGATCATAAGTCTTCCTTGCATCAGGTATCCCTTCCTCTGACCAGTGGGGTCTGCCCAAATCTACCCCCCCCCCCCCCCCCCCCCTTTTTTTTTTTTCCCTTTTTGGAATTGATGTGATTGTGTGTTTTCAGGAAAGGGAGCGTACAAGAGATCACTTATGAGACCTGTGTGAGTTGTGCCACGTAGTGGGAAAGTGGAGAGGGCTAGGCGTGTGCTAAGAAGGCCAAAGGAGAGAGCACATTATTCATAGAGGTGGATTATATGAGAGCAGGTTGGTGTCACAGAATAGAGTGGAAGAGGGTGACAAAACTTCCGGAAAGGAGAGAGGTGTAAAGATAGAGGCAGGGAAAGATAATAGGCACTGATGTTGAGTGAATGGTGGCAAGGGACCTGAATCAAGGGAGGCCAGGTGTGAGGCAGGGAAAGATAATAGGCACTGATGTTGAGTGAATGTTAGTGAAGGGACATATGGAACATGCCAGGAGGAGAGTAGCTAGCAATAGGAAGCAGGATCTGTCAGCGAGGATAAGTAGGACTATCATAATCTACTCCACTTAAGATTTAGCAACCTGAAATCCAATACAACTTGTAATAACCCCTTAATCCATGGCATGCAAGGTTTAATGGTAGCTCCACTATCACAGTGGCAGTGATCACCACACACCATGCTCCAGATATATTTGTTTTAATACCAATCGAACCCCAAAATTCTTAAGCCAAGTTAATAATAGTTCATTCATCTATGCATTGATCCCTCCATTGGCCTGCAACTAAATTACAATATCATAGCAATGCAAATGATATGCACTAACAAATTCATACTACCCCAATCACCAACCAGAATGGATATGGGAAACTAAGATAATCCATGCACAAACCATAGAAAAAAAATTATCCCACAACAGGTATAGAAAGAGCAAAAAGAACTTGAGAGTAACTTGAGAGTTACCATGTCATGTTGAGGAATTCCTTCAGTAATACATACAACAAGATCTAGCTCAGCTTCCACTGCCTCCATAATTGCAGCAGCTGCAAATGGAGGGGGGACATAAATAGCCGATGCATTAGCTTTTGTCTCGGCCTTTGCTTCTGCAACTGTATTGAAGACTGGAAGACCTAAGTGTTCAGTTCCACCTTTCTTAGGTGTCACCCCACCAACCTACAGCAAAGAGAGCAATGATTCATCATGAAATTAATCAGCCAATACATGTCCAAGACGTTTGAATAAAACCTATCATATTCACAGAGCAAAACTAAGATGAGAAAAAAAAGGAAGGAAAATACCTACCACATTATAGCTTCCTCAGCAACACTAGACAGAAAGCTATGATAGAGATTCTTGTGGATTCTTATAGATAGCTATTCATAGATCAACAATCCATTGTTGCAAAAGCTTTGATTAAGTATGACGTCAAATAGGGTATTTGTACCAGCATGCTCAATCCATGATTTACATTTTTCTAAAGTATTCAACAGTAATGACACTCATTGTCATCATTAGGCAATGTTCATCCCAACTATTTGATGTCTACTAGATAAAACTTCTCTCTCCATTGAGCTCTATGTAAATCATTACACTCCACCATGACAATATTAATATGTCAAAATAACTAGCTTAGAAGGATTACACATACTGATAGCAGGTAAAAGATTGAGCATTTGATCCAACGTTGAAACTGTCAGTGTATTAACTTAGCAAGGTTTTGTATGTTGACCTCAAGAAAAAGACCGGCCATTTGATTTTAAGGCTGAAACAATTCTGCATGCTTTGTTTAGAGACAGTTTTTGCAACATCAATTGAGGCAATAGTTTGATATTTCCTCAAATTTTCTTTTTGTGATATGTCCTCAACATCTTGCATCAAGATTCTCCAATAATAAGCTGTGCACCCCATCCATTAAGGCATTTCCACTACCTACCCAATCACAAAGAAGCCAATTGGTTGCCCCTGGGGCTATGGTGCGATGGTAAGAGGTGGGATGGGCTCCTTAAGCAACGAGGGTTCAAATCTCACATAGGACACATTACACTCGAGAAGTGGAGAGTTTGAAAAACTTGTGATGTTGGGACATCCGCCAGGACCCATCAACGCTTGCTGATTTACTCTGGTGGCAGGTGGAAAACTTCCTTGGGGTTGTACCGGTCGCCACCAGGATTAGTCGGATTGTAAGAGTTGGATTAACAAAAAAACAATTGGCCCTCCTTCGGGCTTCTAAGGGAATCCCCATCAAAGAAGTCCTCTTCCACCAAGGCATTGCACAAAATGATGCCCGACCCTCAAAAACCATCCATGGTTTCCAAAGTATAGAGCTACAAATCCAGGATGAGGTTCAGCCCCAAGATTCTAAACAACATCCAGTGTCACCTTGTTTCCTCACAGGAACTCCGACCAATCATATTTGAACTAGGATATAATTGTCTAACGTGGATATGGATCTAAGTGTATGCAACAGCAACTATCTATAAAGTCCCTACAAAATTACGGATAAGTGTTGATTCGGAATGTCAGTATCCAACATGGATACATAGAGGATATAGGAAGAGCCCAAATATTAGAGATACCTAGATTGCTTATGATAACTTATATCTAGATCACACTTTATTCACTCCACAAAATATTGCATTCCCGTTAAATTCCTTGTTTTGCTTAAACATCTTGGTTTGAATCTACAAATCCCTATATGGCTATATCAAACAATGATGATCCAAAAACTCAATAGTGATTGATCCCTCTTATTTTCTATCATCAGATAAATTTTTTGCTAACGAACATAGCATTAAGGCCCAACTTATCAAAGAAATTAACCTTGATATCATTCTGATTTGTGTATTATATAATTTTAAGTGCAAAAAGAACTCATGAAAAGACACTAGTACCTTATTTGATACTATACAGTGCATCAAATTGATAGGGAACTTTTTTTTGCTAACGAACTTAGCATTATGACTTTGCTATCGAATACATATTACAATTATTAACTTTTAAATATGCTTCTATCATACACTTAAATAAACTACCAGTAACAGCTAATCATGAAGAATAGGATTTTTTTTTTTAAAATATCACTCAGGAAGGTGTTTCAACCAACCTAAATCTAGCTACCATATCAAAAAATTGTCATGATGTAAAGCAAGAATCATTGATGAACACAAAAACAAGGAAAAAACACCACTAGAAAACACAAATGCAGAAGAAATGGCATTTGTCATGATGTAAAGCAGGAATCGTTAATCATTGACGAAACACACAAGAAGGGGAAAACATAAGGTCAACTAGAAAACCCAAATGCAGAAGAAATGGCAATTGTTATGATGTAAAGCAAGAACCATTGATCACTGACGATACACACGAGCAGGGAACAAGGCCTTAAGGTTGACAAGAAAACCCTAATGCGAAATGGCAATTGTCATGACATAAAGCCAGAATCATTAATCATTGACGAAACACAGGGGTAGGGAAAACGAACCGCTAGGGTTAACTAGAAAACCCTAATGCAGAAGAAATGGCAGTCATCCCCCGTACACAAAATGGAAAAAAAGAAGGAAAAAAAAAATAGGACCTCAAAAGCGCAAGGCACAGAACGAGTTACAGATACAAACTGACAATTCCACAGACGAAATCAATTTTTTTTATATATATATAAAAGAAGAAGAATCCACAGCAACCATTCTATAATAAAGAGATAAGGGGTGAAGTTGTAACTCTCACCATCTTGGTTCCATACTCGATGGCCTGCTCAGTGTGGAAGGTCCCGTTCTTTCCGGTGATGCCCTGGCAGATCACACGGGTATTCTTGTCGACGAAGACTGCCGGTGAAGGCGACGCCGCGGCGTTGAAGCTCCGGGAAAGGGAGGGCAGCGGGGACGAGGTCGTAGGGTTGGCGAAGATCTTGGAGGCGATGGATCCGATCAACTTCGACGCTTGGCGAGACATCGCAAGGGCCGCCGACTCTGAGGGCTTCTCCCGAGCTATTGAGATTTTAGTTGCTTCGAATCCCATTTCTCCGTGAGGTTTCATTTATATTTACTTCAATTATGTTTCATTTAGAAAATAAATAAATTGCCAAATAGGTCGTGGTAAAATGTTTGGTCCTTAATTTTTATTTTTTTAAACAATGATGCATCGCATGATTTTTCATTGTAAAATTTAACATGAATAATATGATATTTTTTATATATATATTTAATTATCACTTAAATATTGATGATGATCGATCAAATTATACCTTAGGAAATATGATAAATTTATCAGAGATCATTATAATTAGAATGTCAAATTATTCACGTTAAATTTCATGTTAAAAATTTATTTTGCATATCACTTTTTTATTTAATTAGGTATTTTTATCGAAATAATTGCCAAAGTTAACATTTGTGAATCTTTTTATTTTAAAAAAATTATATCTTAATAAATTAGTATTGTTGTTAGGACCCACTAGAATTTAAAGTTGATTACATAAAACAAAAAAAAAAACTTAATAAATTAAACCAAGCGGCAATTAAATGAAGAAAGAACATGATTGAATTGGAAAAAAAATATCAATATACAATTCTATATTTATTAACACTTTTCATTGATAAGAACAATTAATAATTTTTCATCCTACTTTTAATGGCATTTTCATTAAAATATTTCAAAAAAATAAAAATAAAATAAGGATAATATAGGTTTGGAAAAAATAAATCTCCCATCTAATTTATGAACCGATCAAATGCATTATCGTAGCTATAAAACTGTAATTATTACAATATAAATGTTAAGTGACCAGGTCGAATCCGTGTTATAACAAGTTCGATTTCATAGCTGTTATAACGTGAATATTTTAGAATAGATTAAATATGCATGGTAGCAGTTATGGTTTCAAAAAAGGCAAATCCGTTGCCTCAGCGATCCATAGATATGGAAAGAGATAAATACAAGTACATAGGTGGAAGATGCATGGTGGGGAAGCACGAGGTCGTCAATTCCAAAGAATCGATCTCTGACCATTACGCTAGAATTATCATACGTCCATCGTCTATGTTACGTTGCTACAACATGTGTAGTAGACACAAAACAGTAACTTTTACAACTCGTTCGACTTGTTCAAAATTTAGGCGGAAGATTTAGATGGAAGATAAGATAACAATACTAAATAGTATTAAAGGACAATTGGGTGGGTAATTGTATACGACTAAATAGTAAAGTAGACATCCTTTTGATTTAAAAAATCAAAGTGGAGCAGCCCTTGATGATTTGAAAAAAAAACATTTGACTTTTGCAGATATAAGTTGTTGGGATCGATGACTAGTCTAGAGTGGGGTGAATAGTCGATTACCTTCAATTACTCAATTTGCTTCCTACAATATTAGTGTGCCCAACAGAAATATAATTAAACTTAAATACTAACAAAGACACAAACAATTTAACATGGTTCGGAGATAAACTCCTACTCCACGGCTATCCGTAAGGTGGACGATCCTGATCCGTCGATGGATAATTCCCCGGAAAACCTTCGGCTAGCTCGTGTAGCTCCTTGTGAGTGGAGAAACCTCGCTACAAACCCGCACGAGACCTTTGAGCATAAAGACTACTAATTGGTCTTTAACTAAGACCAATTTTATCAACCATAGTCAGCCAAATTGAGCTCCGTTAAATAGAGCTCGTGGCTGAACTAGCCATTACCAGTTGACTGGTTCCAACACTCGTCGACCGATCCAGCCGAATCCAAATGTTACAACCCAATGTTCAAATTTTTAGCCAACACTAGTCAACTGTACAGAAGATCAATTGATTGATCTTTTGTGACCTCTACCAGTCGACTGTCCAAACCCTAAACCTAGGATTTCCCTTCTCAAGTACAATTTGTTGGTGCAATCGACCCAGGTTTGATCGGATAGATCACGGATTTTGATATGTGTGTTAATATGATTAAGTCAATTTTCATATTAGTTTGATATGTATTTAAGTCATGCAGAATTTAGTGGGACACACATATGAGAAATCTCATCTTGGTGCTTGGGTCTTTGAGTCGGTGAAGGATGACGTATCCAAGGGATTGCCAGACGAGGAGCAACGGAGTGGAGCCGAGGGAAGCAGACTTTAAGGCATACACGAATGATGACATCAGGATGAGCTGAGGGCTTGGATGCATCTGAGAGACAAGAGCTAAAGGAAGAGAGCTTCAAAGGACGACTCCAGAGAGGATGAGTGTGAGTGAGTAAAAGAATCAATCGACTAGTAGGGACACCAATCGACTGAATCTTCTGTGAGTTTTGAACAGTAAAATTAGTCGACTGGTATGGATGACACTCGACTGGTCTGTTCGAAAATTAGCTGTTTGGCTAGTCATTGGCTGATCACTAGTCAACTGGGCTTGGTAGTAGTTGACTAGTATCGGGGCTGAGATGTTTTGTTAACAGCTCTTTCCTCTAGGGAAGCTTGAGACTTGAGAAGGGTTAGCTCTCAAGTGAGAAACCTTCTTGATCAAGTGCTCAAGCTTTCAAGTCTCCTCTCTTCCTCAAATCCTAATTCTTATCTTGTAAAGGGAAGAGAGATATTATGAGAGGTTGTTCTCCACCGAGAAGGAGAAAGCTTTAGCTAGAGATTGTCTGGGACTAATCCACCGAAGAATTGAGGGATCGTCCACCTCAAGGACACGCCGTGGAGTATGAGCAAGCAATCTTCGAGCCACGTAACAGATAATATTAGCATTGTGTTTATTGTTTAAGTTTCATTTCCCTTAGCGTAATTAACACGTGTAGGAAGAACCGACGATGTGGAGTAAGAAGCTATTCATCCCCCCTCTAGCCGTTATACGATCCCGTACAAGTGATATTAGAGCGCAAGGTCGTCCTTCAATGGACTAACAGCTTAGAAGAGCAATTTCATTAAAATGACTAGCTCGCACATCCAACCACCCAAATTCGAAGGAAAATTTTCTTGGTAGAAGAAAAGGATCGAGATATTTTTTGATATCGATTTTGATATAATGTTAATTATAGAAAATAGTTTTGAAGTACCTAGGGATCAAGAAAATAAGTCACTAGAAAAATAAGGTGAAGCAAGAAGCAAAAGGATGAACATTTAGTAAATTCAAAAGCTTTGCATCATCTTATAAATATGCTTCCTCAACAAGAGATAACAAGAATTAGAAACTACATAAATGCCTAGGATTTATTGTTAGGTTCTGAGCGCAGCGGAATATTTATAATAAAACAAACTTTGCTCTTAAATCATGGATCTATTCGTGGTACATATGGTTCTAAACAAAATGATATGAAATCTGGCATAAACACTTACCTTGTAATCCTTTGGTTATTTGTGAACGATATCACGAAAGGATAAGAGCCCCACGTGTGACTCCTCTAGCGGTATCCACGCGCACTAGATCACAAACTGGATGATCCGTTAGGTGCTAGCCACTTTGATCGATAGAATACTTTTGGAAGCGCTACAGATCTAAAGATGTGTCTCCGATAAGAAAAGAAGAAGTTGTCGAAGGCTTCCCGAGAGAGATGGAGAGAACTCGCACAAGAGAGAGACAAAAGAGATGTGTGTCCACCTCTTCTTCCAAGGGTGGATATTTATAGCCTCCAAGGAAGATGAAGAGACATGACTCTTCATATTCTTCATTAATTTATCATAATTGCGACTTTTGAAATTCTCCATTAATAATCATTAATAGAGACTCTTCATCTTCTCCATTATTGCCACAATTAATTGTGACCTTTCAAATTCTCCAAAGAGAATAAGAGATAAATCTATTCTTTCTTCTCTTCATCAAATAAATCCATATTTGATCTTGATCCGTTCTTGCTTCCGATATTTCAGAAATAATTAATAATCCAATTAATTCTTATTCAGAAATAATAAATTGATTAATTTTAGTATTCACTAAAATAATCAATTACAAATACTGTTCGTGTCTATGTGCTATGCGTGCGACCCTCTAGGTTCTATACACGAAGACAGTGTAAATCCATACACAGACTAAGGTAATCATCTAGCAACAGTTTTTAGCTATCCAACGTGATAGAATATTAGTTATAAACTAAAACCTCCATGAACCGATTACTGTGTAATTCAATCTCTTCATCTTTACTCTACATCCCAATTAATTCCATGCACTATGCATCATCACCAAAATAATTGTTTTATTTGATTTCCAAGATATAATAGACTCATCTTGAATAATAATCATTCCTCCAATGACCATGGATTTCGAGTCACTAATATCTCTATCAAGCGGTCAAGATGTTAACTCTCTAATCCAAGTGAGCGATGAATCCTCTATTGACTCAACATTATTCTCTCTACATTTTGTCATACACCCAACTACCGTACTAATCACAATCCGATTAAAACTGCTTTTAACGGTGTCAAAGTATATAACTCCACGCATAGAATATATGAAGGTCTCAAGTCAAAAGATCAGTTACACTCGTTCATTAAGACGAACGACCAATGATGCTTAATATGTGGTGTTCTCTTAAGCGGATCGTGTCCAGTGTACCTCTATACTCAAGGCACCCCCAAGTACAACTTGAATCCCATCTCTCGGTCTATATTGACCTAGTCATACTCAACGTTGATCTAGATATCTATGCCCCCTCTTGATATCTATCCGATCAAGGATGATTTTCAAATAATATAACCATTAATCTGTGGGACTTTATCATTAATCATATACGTACAAAAAAGTAAATGATTAACAACAAATACTTGCCTTTATTAAAATAATTATCTATAAATACATAAAAGTGTCTTGACACATAAGTGCACACACTAATAATCTCCCACTTGCACTATTGCCAAACACTATGGACTCTCAATCCTAGGTTCCTCACATGGGTCTCATGTTTCTGTAGAGGTAAGGCCTTGGTGAGTGGTCTACGATGTTCTTGCTAGTATCTACTCTGCTAACCAACACGTCACCCCTCTGAACAATCTCTCTGAGGAGGTGATACTTCCTTAGCACGTGCTTGGATCGTTGGTGAGACCTTGGCTCCTTTGCTTGCGCTATGGCCGCATTATTGTCACAATATAACACAACTGGATCAATAATGCTAGGAACCACTTCAAGCTCCGCTATGAAGTTCTTGATCCACACAGTTTCCTTTGCTGCCTCCGAAGCTGCTATGTACTCGGACTCAGCTGTTGAATCTGCAACTGTCTCCTGCTTGGAGCTCCTCCAGCAGATAGCTGCACCATTCAGACAAAACACATATCCTTGTTGCGACTTCATATCATCCCGATCTGTCTGGAAACTGGCGTCAGTATATCCTCTAACGAACAATTCCTCGTCTCCTCCAAAAACTAAGAATATGTTCTTTGTTCTTCTAAGATACTTGAGAATAGTCTTTACTACAGTCCAATGACTCTTTCCAGGATCTGACTGATATCTACTTGTCATCCTTAAAGCATACGAGACATCTGGTGGAGATCTGACTGATATCTACTTGTCATGCTTAAAGCATACGAGACATTTGGTCGAGTGCATATCATAACATACATTATGAACCCTATAGCCGAAGCATAAGGTATCTTGCCCATTCTACTTCTCTCCTCTTGTGTCTTTGGACACATAGCCTTGGAAAGATGTACACCATGTGACATTGGCAAAAATCCTCTCTTGGAGTCTTGTATGCTGAATTTATTCAACATTCTGTCAATATATGTACCTTGACTCAACCCTAGTAACCTTCTTTGTCTATCTCGATATATTCTAATACCTAAGATATAGGTTTCATCCCCAAGATCTTTCATCGAGAAACACTCCCCCAGCCAAGTCTTGGTAGATTCTAGGCTAGGGATATCATTTCCTATGAGAAGTATATCATCAACATACAATATTAGGAACGTAATCTTGCTCCCACTAACCTTCTTGTAAACGCAAGGTTCTTCTGGATTCTTGACAAAGGAAAAAATCTTTAATTGCTTCATCAAATTGCAGATTCCAACTCTGAGATGCTTGCTTTAGTCCATAAATGGACTTCTTGAGCTTACATAATTTATTGGCGTTCTTAGATGTTATAAAACCAGGAGGTTGTGTCATATATACTTCCTCCTGTAACCTTCCATTTAGAAAAACAGTTTTAACATCCATTTGTCAAATCTCATAATCCTTGTAAGCTGCTATAGCTAGCAAAATCCTAATAGACTTAAGCATTGCAACGGGCGAGAATGTTTCATCATAGTCAATTCCTTGATGTTGATTGAAACCCTTTGCTACAAGCCTTGCTTTATAGGTACTTATATTCTCATCCATGTCAATCTTCTTCTTGAAGATCCACTTGCACCCTATGGGGTTTATCCCAACTGGCACATCAACCAACTCCCAAACTTGGTTGGCGTACATGGAGTCTATTTCAGATTTCATGGCTTCTAGCCATTTCTCAGAATCATTTGAAGTAATTGTTTCCTTGTAAGTCGACGGTTCATCTTCCTCGATGAGTAGCACTTCCTCATCTTGGGTTACCAACCAACCATATCTATTTGGCTGTCGGTGTATTCTTGTGGACTTACGTTGATCTCGCGTTTCTAGATCAGTCTCAGATAAAGGAGACACTTGCACTTGTGGTACTGTCTCTTCGTCCAACTGTTCATTTTCCAATCTGTTTGTAGAGTCTGTAATTTCTTCAAGACTTTCTTTACTTTCACTACTTTCTTTAGATATAAACTCTCTTTCCAAGAAAGTGGCATATCGAGCAACAATAACTTTGTGCTCACTTAGGACATAAAAATAGTATCCCATTGTAGCTTTGGGATAACCTACAAACATGCACTTTATGGATCTTGCTGCAAGCTTATTAGAATTTTCATTCTTCACGTAAGCTTCACAACCCCATACCTTAAGATAAGACAAATTTGGTTTCTTTCCAAACCATAATTCATAAGGAGTCTTGTCTACTGACTTGATTGGAACTCGGTTAAGTATGTATCCTGTTGTTTCTAAGGCATAGCCTCAGAACGACATTGGAAGACTTGCATGACTCATCATTGATCTAACCATTTCCATGAGTGTGTGATTTCTTCTCTCCGAAACACCATTCCACTCCGGTGTTCTAGAGGTGTAAGTTGGGAAACTATCCCACACTCTTTTAAGTAATCAATGAACTCTTGGCATAGATACTCGCCACCTCAATCACTTCGAAGAGCTTTAATCTTCTTGCCACTTTGATTTTCTACCTCGTTCTTGAACTCCTTAAACTTATCTAGAGTTTCAGACTTATGCCTCATTAAGTAGATATATCCATATCTGCTTAATTCATCAGTAAAAGTCACGAAGTAGGTATATGCTCCTCTAGCCTGAACTTACAATGGACCACATACATCACTATGTATGAGTTCTAGTAGTTGCTTTGCCCGTTCACCTATCTTGGTGAAAGGCTTCTTGGTCATTTTACCTTTGTAAACATGCTTCACATGTATCTATGGGCTCTAATTCAAAACAGTCCAAATACCCATTACTGAGTAATTTAGCGATGTGTTTTTGGGTTATATGACCAAGTCTACAGTGCCAGAGATATATCAAGTTTGAGTAATGCAATTTCTGTTTCTTTTTTTCAATACAATAAATAGATTCATCTAAGTTAAGAACATAAAGACCGTTATTCATTGAACCATTCCCATAGAATACATTATTCAAATAAAAGGAACATAACTTGTCCTCGAATTGAAATACAAATCCCTTGGCGCCTAAACTTGACACCGAAATGATATTCTTTGAGAAACTAGGAACAAAATAATAGTTTTTCTAAATTCAAAACTAGTCCACTAGGCAAATTTATTGAATAAGTTCCTATAGCTAATGCAGCAACTCTCGCTCCATTAGCTACTCGTAGGTCCATCTCACCTTTAGACAATCGTCTATAGTCACTTTGACCCTGCATTTTCACACAAATGTGAGAACTACTTCCAGAATCTATAACCCATGATGAAGAAACAGAAAGATTGCATTCTATCATAAAGATACCTGAAGCATCCGTTCTACTGGCATTCTTCTTCATGAATACGTAGTAGTTTTTCTTTCAGTGACCTTTCTTGCCACAGTAGAAGAACATGACCTCCTTCTCATTAGATTGGGGCACCTGCGTCCCTTTCTTATGCTTCTTCTGAGCTCGATATTCGGAATTCTTCACTGCATTAGCCTTGGGATTAAATTTCCCGGTGCTAGGGCACTTGCTGGTCTTTCTTACCATCATTGTATCCAGTGAAGGATCTACCTTCATATCTTTCTCAGTAGTTTTCAGCATTGTCATCAGATCAGTCAAACTCTTGTCCATACTGTTCATATTAAAGTTCAACACAAACTGGGAAAAATACGAAGGTAGTGACGACAAGACCAAGTCAATGGCCAAGTCCTGGTCTAACTTGAAACTCAAGCTCTCGAGCCTTTCTATGTACCCTATCATCTTGAGTACATGAGACCCAACTTGATTTCCTTCTTTCAACATGGTACGGAACAATGCTCGAGAGGTATCATACCTCTCTACTCTCGCACTCTCTTGGAAGAGCTCACGCAAGTGCTGATCAATCTCCCTAGCACTCATGTTCTCATGCTGTCTCTGCAACTCGGGAGACATAGACGACAACATGATGCATTGCACATCCAGTGCATCTTCCAAGTACTGAGAGTAATATGACTGATCTTCCTCTGAAGCATTTAGCGCAGGCTCTTTCATATGTTCGTCTTCGAGCACATAAATTTTTCTCTCGCGTCTCAAGATAATTTTCAGTTTCCTATACCATTCTAGGTAGTTGGAACCGAGGAGGACATTCTCTTTCTCGAGAATGCTTCGCAACGAAAGGATACTTGTGTTTGCCATCTAAAATAATAATTTAAAACAGAGTTTTAGTATTTATGGAATATATATAATAAAGGACTTTATAACTCCTGTTATTTTATTCAGATCCAACAACCCCCACTGTTAGAATCGGGAATTGGTTGGTAACAATTCCTAATAGGATCGAAATCCTGAATCATATAGTATGCACACAGCTGAGCTGTACCTACATGCTATATTCATCAAGTAGGCCTTAACTTGCCAATCACGAATCTATGTTGTTGGTGCCGGAAACACAAAAGTCGAACCTATGTTTTGATAATGGCAAAGGGTTCAGGAGTTAAGATTTGGTTGTGATCTAACAAAGTTACTAAGTGTGCAGGAAAGTCCTAGGTATACTAAGCACTAAGTCCTAGTTCTTTGAATTGGGCACTAAGTCCTGGCCGCTGGCTGGGCAACTAAGTCCTGACGTAAAGTTGGGCAATAAGACCTGGTAAGTGAAGTTGGGCACTAAGACCTGGTGAGTGAAGCTGGGCACTAAGACCTAGTCGAGGATTGGACACCGAAGACCTGGTGAGTGAAGCTGGGCACTAAGACCTGGTGAGTGAAGCTAGGCACAGAAGACCTGGTGAGTGAAGCTGGGCAAAAGTCCAACTGGAGAAGTCGGTTGGCAAAAAAGGTAAATTCTCCCGAGAGGAGTAAGAGGGAACATTAGGCGTCGATTCGACCTAGGGTTCCATTTGGGAGACCCAAAGTTAGAACCAAGACAGCTTAGGCTGTAAAGAATGTCTAACATATCATACATTTGCTTCTTGTGTTTTGGAACTAACCCTGATTGCAGGAAATGAAGGGACGGTGTTTCTGCAGCTTAGGCGCCTCATTGGAAGGAGGCACCTCACTGGGCTAGGCCCCTGTAAGGATATAGGCGCCCCAGTGCAAGGCCAAACCAAGTCATCGAAGCAAACTGCCACAAAAGCCTATGGACCAAGTCAAGCTAGGCGCCTGCATTAACACAGGCGCCCCAGACAACTCAGGCGCCTCAATCAAGGGGATAAGCGCTGACCGAGCCTGCGGATTAGAGTTTGCGCAGGAGAGGCCATGTAAGGATCGTTCCGTACGCTAGAGGGGGGGTGAATAGCGTTTTGCCGAATTCTTGTTCCTACACGGTTAGTTTGCACAGCGGAAACAATAGTAAAACAATAATAAAATCACTAACCAATGCTAACACGGCGATTTTAGTTGGTATCCACCCCGGTCGGGTGACTAATCTAACAATCCGTCGGTGGATCAATCCCCGGATAACCTCCGGCTAGAATTCGTCGCTCCTTATGGGTGGAGAAACCTCGCCACAACACCAAGGACACTTCCTGAGTATACAAGAATACTAACTTGCCCTATCCAAGCAAGTTTCGTCAAGAAACTCAGCCACCATGAAGTCCTCTTTAAATAGGACTCGGGGCTGATTTCTCGCTACCAGTCGACTGCCCCCAGGGCAGTCGACTAGTGCCAGCCAAATTCGACCGTTGACACTCCCAACGTTCAAATTTGCCAGCTCACCAGCCACCTACCAGTCGACTGCTCCCCAGCTGAATCCCTTCCCGAGTACATTCACACAGCACTCGATCCTCACGACTCGACTGACTCCTCATCCGCAACCTCGACTATTGCCTTCGCGCCCTCTTCATCTTCGGCTCCCGTCCCTTAGATGCACGCAAGCCTCCAGCTTGCCTCCATGCCATCCTTCACGCATGCCTCGATGCCCACGCCCATCAACTCATCGTCCCTGCTCACCAAGGTCCCTCGGATGCGCACACAAGCCTCTAGCTTGCCTCCATGCCATCCTTCACCGTACCGAGACCGTCCAGTCAAGTCTATATGTGTAACCTGTACAACATGCACACTCAACATACACATATAAGAATACAAGGGAAACCCTAACTTAAACCCTTTGCCCAAACATCAAAACCCATGGTCACTCCGGACCATCCTAGGGTCGATTGCTTCAACAATCTCCCCCTTTTTGATGTTTGGCAATCCGTTTAAGTTAGGAAAACAAGATAGTAGTAAATAGCAAAAACCATGCTAAATGAATGCATATGCAATGCATAACTGGATCCTATCCCAAGGCATCCCACACCTAACCCTCCAAGTTAGGAATTTTACACCTAGCCCTCCAAGCTAGGAATTTCACCATCTAACCCTCCAAGTTAGGAATTTTCAACACCTAACCCTCCAAGTTAGGAATTTTCCACACAAACCGGGCTTTTTAAAGCTTCTCCCAAGCTCCCCCTACATTGGACTTACAAAGGCTTTTTAAGAACCTCTCCAAGGTTCCCCTTACGCCAAGAAGGGAGCAGTCATGCTCCCCCTCAATCTCATCTCCCCCTAAACCTAGGGTTTCTAGCAAAGGTAAGTTTGGTTTCCCAAGTTAAACCCAAACTTCTCCCCCTTTGCCATACATCAAAAAGACCCCAATAATATCTCAATTATTGGTTCTTTTAATCCCTTATGGTCCTAAACACAGTGTACTAGACCCCCCATACACTTGTTTCTCACCATTTGGACCCAAACCAGCTGCCGGATACCCACACCAGCCCTGGGCAGTCGACTGCCAACAGTGGCAGTCGACTGATACGTTCAGTTTCAGACTTTCTGGCCGAATTTCAAAAACGCGCCAGAAATTTCATAAATTTCCAAAAATTTCCAAACTTTATGGACAACTTTGTGGAACCTATACCTACTTGGAAAAAATACATATACCTATGTATCTATCACCATTCCCAAGTTTGACACAAAACCCAAAAATTTATTTATGAAAATTAAGGCAACCAAAGGGTAACCTCCCCCTTAACCCATGCCTTCTCCTAATTTTCATTTTCCCATGGTGAAGTTCTACCCAACTTAACACCATAACACCATGTTGAGTTATCCCCAACCCAACATCCGAGTTCTTCCCCCTTTGACACTCTTATAGAATTGCCTCCCAAGCAATCTTTCCCTTAGTGCCAAAAAGAACTCAACAACACTCTAAAAACCCAAAAAAAATTTGCAGGCACACTTGCTAGGATATACCTTATCCTAGAAAAATATGATATCATGGAAATATCAAGTGTGCTTGACTTTTGGTACACATCTAAGTTTCTTAAGGATTTTGCATTAAGTATCAACTTTCAAATTCGTTTCTAATTCCATGTGTTTGTCAAATCTACCCATCATTATTCGACACATGGAATTGTCCTCAATTTCCCTTTTGACCTTTAAATCTTAGATACCTAGGGAAACTTATCAAACTTCCTTGATTTTCAAGATATCCAATAAATTCTCATCAAATCATGGGATAACACTTTATTCAAGGACTATGAAGACATAACCAAGAGTTTTAATCCTACATCATATCCCATAATCAATCTTGTAACTTCTCATTGTCGAAACTCCCCCTTTTTATGACTACTCTTATGTACCAGTCGACTGCCCAAATGGGCAGTCGACTGCTAAACATTCCAGAGAGTTTCTGGGCTGAGGGCAGTTGACTGTCCAAATGGGCAGTTGACTGCCACCTGTTTTTCAGGTTTTCAGTTCGACTTTCAGAAATGTCCTAAAAATTCTACAAATCTCCAAAAATTCTGAAATTTCGTGGGGAGATTTGTGAAGCCAATATCTACTTGGGAAAAATATGTTTCTAAATAAATGTACTCCAAATCCCAAGATTGGCACAAAATCCTACTTCTTCTAAAAAGTATCAAATGAGCTCATCTAAAAGTGCTAATTCTCACTTCTCTTCAATGCATCCTCTTCTCCTTGATCACAACTCATTTATATCATTGAATTATATGGTGTTCCACCATTAAACCTCAATTTTATCAATTAACTCTCCTTTTTCATCTTTTTCCCCCTAAATTCTCCTTTTAATGTGCCAAAATCTAGGATTAAGACTTACCTAAGTCTTCCAACCCCTTTTTGGCACATTTCATCTAATTTCCTAACGGAGAAACTTTTGAGATCCATTTACCATGGACCCCAAAGGCTCCTAGAGCTCCCCCTTGAGCTCTTAGCTTTAGCCACCTCCCTAGGTGACTCCAACCACACTAGGCCACACTGGTGTGCCACCGGTGACTCTTGGTCTACAAAATTGACCTTTTTAACCTTGGACACCTTGTCCTTGGTTAGGTCACTCTTTTTACCCTTGGATGGCATCCCCTTACCATCCTTAGACTTTCCCTCCTTGGAGGTCTTGGATTGATAGCCCAAACATGACCTATCATAGTTGGGTTTGATGCTACCCAACACCATGTCTAGACCTTTAGATCCAATCTTGAATCTTTCTAAGGTCTTCTCTAAAGTATCAAGCCTTGCCCTTAAGGCTTGATTTTCCCTTTTTAGCCCTCTAACCTTGGATTCCATATGTCCATTTTGGACATTCCTAGACCTATCCATTTTCTTAGGCATTTGTCTCCCTTTCTTGGGGTAAATGCCTTGATCCTTAGGTACCCAAGTCTTAGGTGTTGGATCGATAGAACCGATAGAGGGGGGGGGGTGAATATCAGTATTCATTTTTCGGAAAATTAAGAGCAGGTGCACAGCGGAAAATAAGAAAAATAATAACACAGAGACACAGTCGTTTTTACTTGGTTCAGAGCCTAGGTCGACTCCTACTCCAAGGCCCACGGTCGTTGACTGTTTACTTTGGGCAATTCTATATCAGGCGCAAATTCATTTACAAAAGATTACAGAATTAGAATTAAGTACAGTAAACTTTAAAATAACTCTTTTACCGACGTCCGGGGTAGATCGACTTTTTCTGAGCAGCGGGACGTCGTCGGCACGAGTTGGAAGGATTCCGAGGTGAAGCGCGAGTGCAGAAGAGTGTAGAAGAGTTGATTCAGAAGTTGTATTTGGAAGCTTGGGCGTTGGGGGCTATTTATAGCACCTCGGGGTGCCCTGGACGTCGGGGGCGCCCTGCCACGTGTCAAGCGATCCCTAATCCTCTCGGTCAAGCTTTATACCACCCGAATAGGGATGAGGTTTGACCCTGGGGGCGCCCTGGACGCTGAGGGTGCCTTGCTTGACTTTTTTCGCGTTGGCTTCTCGGCTGGATAAGGGTGATTGACTCTGCTGACATAGGCGCGGGGCGCCTTTGCTGCTGAGGGCGCCCTGGCTGCTGAGGGCGCCCTCGCTGCTGAGGGCGCCCCGGCCAGTAGTCAGCCGAAGCTCCTTTTTGCTTCACTTGTTTCTTGTTCACCTTGGGGGCGCCTTGGACACTCAGGGCGCCCTGCTCAGCTGCTGCCTCACTCCTTTGAGGCTCTCTGAGCTGCAGACACACGTTCCTTTAGTCCTGCATCCAGGGTTAGTTTGAAAACAATATAAAGCATTAATTTGTTGTTTTATACAGCCTTAGCTGTCTTGGTTCTGACTTTGGTCTCCAAAATGGAGCCCTAGGTCGAACCGACGCCTACTGTTCCCTCTATGGGGAACGCGTCCTCACCTACTCCTCTCGGGAGAATTTACCTGATGCCAACCATTCCTCTGGTTGGACTTTTGCCTGATGGTCCTTTGTCAGGTCTTGGATGCTGAGCTGCCCTTCGCCCGGTGCCTAGCATTCCTTCGCTAGGGCTTCAGTCCCAGGCTATCCTTCGCCTGGCGCCTAGCAGTCCTTCGCTAGGGCTTGGATACTGGCAGTCCTTCGCCAGTTGCCTAGCAGTCCTTCGCTAGGGCTTGGATACTGGCAGTCCTTCGCCAGGTGCCTAGCAGTCCTTCGCTAGGGCTTTGTATCCTGGCAGTCCTTCGCCAGGTGCCTAGCAGTCCTTCGCTAGGGCTTTGTATCCTGGCAGTCCTTCGCCAGTGCCTAGCAGTCCTTCGCTAGGGCTTTGTATCCTGGCATTCCTTCGCCAGGTGCCTAGCAGTCCTTCGCTAGGGCTTTGTATCCTGACAGTCCTTCGCCAGGTGCCTAGCAGCCCTTCGCTAGGACTTTGTATCCTGCACACTCAGTAAATATTGTTAGATCACAAACAAACTTAACTTTGAATCCTTTGCCAATATCAAAACAAGGTTCGATATGGTGCTTCCTGCACCAACAATCTCCCCCTTTTTGATTTATGGCAACACAATTCAAAGTTAAGTAAATAACATATAACAGTTAAGCAAGAGGGTTAAGACCAATAAAACATAGCAGTTCTGAACAGTCTAAAACCAATGTAATTTGAACAGACAAAATTTTCTCATACTCCCCCTGAATCATTATGTTATAAAATACTTAACTTAACACTTAACTTTGACCCTTCCTCCCCCTTTGACATATATCAAAAACAAAACATGGGTGAAAAGGGTAAAATTTTGAGAAGTTTTGCAAACCTAAATTTTGTTAAAAAACTTTTACTTACAAGGCTTTGCAAAAAAAATTTTACTTAGGCAAAATTTTGAAGGCAAATTTTCCAAAAAAAATTGTTTACCAAAAATTTTTGCACACTTAGAAATATTTGTTTGGAAACACTTTGTGCATTTTGGAAAACATGTTCTAGATAAGTTTTTTTTTTACCAAAAAAAACTTTAACAAGTTTTTTGCTCGAGCATATTTTGTGTACTAAGAAAAAAAATTTATTTAGGAGAAGACATGTATTTAACAAAAATTTGAAACACATAGAAATACTTAGAAACTTTTGAAGCACTTTTTGAAAAAAATCTCTCTTTCCTTTCTCTCCCCTTTAATGTGAAATTCTTCTGTTTTAGACCATTTCTAACATAAATTTTCTTTGAAAAAGAAGGAAAATTTTAATGAAGAGTTTAATTTCTAATTTCACACTTTTTCTACTCTCCTACTTGGATATATATCAATAAAGAGTTCTAAAAATATATTTTGAAGGACATTTAAAATTTGTGTATCAAAGCTTATGGGTTTTGAAAACATAAATATTTGAGAATAATGTCAAGAATTATAATAGTTTCTAAGTAACATCATTTTGAAAGAGTGAAAAATTGATGCAAAAAATAGTATTATAGTCAAGTGTGTATTTGCATTGAGTCCATGCATGACAAGCAACAAAAAAGAATATATAATCAATAAGATTACTTGTTTTGAATATTTTGAAAAATACAAGTACTTTAAAAGATATTGAGCTTTTTGAGAGATGCAAGTACACTGTATCTTTGAAAAATATAAGTCACTTTGAAAAATATTATGCAATTTTTGAAAATATAAGTATTATTTGAAAAATATGCATTTTTGAAAAATATGCAAGTAAGGTATTTCAAAAATAATTTTATAAGCCACAAAAACATTTTAAAGTAATATTTTGTAAGACAAATTACTTATGTTTTCGACACAATTTTGAAAATATAGTGTATGAAAACATATTAGTTAGAAATGTTTAATAACTCTTTTAATTTGACCTCCCCCTAAACTTGACGCAGTCCTTGGAAGCTTGTTGACTATAAGTATTCTTCCTCTGAGTTCTTAGGGTTCAGTTCAGATCAAAGGAATTTATCTAACAATTTCAAAACAAATAATTACCAAAAATATTTCAGAAATTCTTCTTTTAAATCAAACTCCCCCTCAATTTGACACATCCTAGGAATCCTTGTAGATCATGAAGTGGACCTTCCTCTGTGTCTTTAGGGTTTATTAAAATTAAAAGAATAATTTTGAATAACCTTCTGAGTATGATAATTTTTAAGGAGATACATTTTTGAAAACATAACTTGAAGTGATAACACAGTTTTCAAAAAATATTTTGAAATGATGATAATTTTTCAAAAAGAAGGTAGTATACGAAGGTTTTTGAATCAATTTTTTAAAACCTTAACGAGATGATAATTAGATTTAGAACATAAGGTTTTTTTAAAAAAACATTTAAATTTTTGAAGAGTATTAAAAGAAACTCCCCCTGTATCCGACACAGTCTGACTTTTATCTAAGTTTCTTAAGGGGTTTCAGTGTTGAGTAGGTTTGACTATGTTGACTAGGGTTGACTATTTTGACCAAGTTTGACCAATCAATGACTAAAACAAAACAAGCCCTAGATTATATTTAAAACGAGTCTATTGAGATATTAAACATGAAATTAAAAAAAAAACGTTAGAATTGAAAGAGTAGGGTACTGTAAAAAAAAAAGAGATAATTTTGAATAACTTTTGAAAACATTTTTTTTAAAGGATAGTGAATTATGCTTTTAGGTTCTAGATGTCTCACCCAGTTCTACGTGGTCAAGCATGTTAACCTTATGGGTTGTGTGAGACAAATATTTTAATTTTGAAAATAAATGATTGACAATAATTAAATTGAATTTTGAGCGTAATTAATTAAGTTGAATTTGAGAATAATTAATTGAATTATTTTGAATTAAATTGATTTAATTAAGATTTAATTGATTTAATTAAGATTTAATTAATTTAGTTGGTTGGGTTGGACTCAACTTTTAGGTTCTAAGCATCTCACCCATTTCTAAGTGACAAAACAGGATATCCTTAACTGTTTTGTGAGATGCATATTTTAATAGAAAGATTTATTTTGAAAAGGTCATGATTAATTTTGAAAAGTTAAATTAATTTTTAAACCCAATTTAAATTTATTTTGAAAAGAGATATTTGAATCTAAAATTAACTGAAAATTTGTGTTAGATTCGAATTTAACAAAGAGTAAATTGAATTTGAATTTCAAAAATTGGCTTCCAGGTCTTGGCGAGGCACAAGGCCTTCTTTGGCGTAGCCTTATTGGATCATCAACCCTTTCCTAGACAAAGCCTTTTAGTGAAATTTCATCTTCAAAATTATTTTTTGGTAAATTCTGGTCTAACTAGTTTGGGTCTTGGATCGGTAGCTTCGGCTAGTTCCGCCAAGATGGCTTCCCTAACGTACTATCATCTCACCTCCACCCAATACTATGTTGTTCAAATTTCAATTAACTGATTTAGTCCTTATACTATCCGATCCTAATTCTAAGCAAAAAAAACAAAAATAACAAGAAACACATAACTAAAACAAACAATTGTCTAAGTAAGGTCACAATTGGGGTAATACTCCGGATTTTCGAAATCAGCAAGATTATGAATTAAATTTTCTAACTTATTGACCTTATGTTTTAGGGTTTCATTTTCTTGTTTCAATTTTCTGAAATTTGCTTTAATTAAGTTACATGAATCAATCACATTATTCAAGGTAAATAACGGATTTTTAAATACTGTAAATTTACCTTTGTTGATTGTTTGTCCGGCATTCTTAGTAGCTCTTTTATCTGTGCATTTACTTTTGTAATGCCCGAACTCCTGGCACTTGAAGCATTGAATGCGACTTTTGTGCTTTCGTGCTTTTGGAACTGATTCCTTTGTCGCCGTCGGTAGTGTCGTTCGAATCTTACGAGTAGGACACTCACTTTGGTAGTGCCCTCTCTCCCTGCATGTGTAACAAATTACATGATTAAAATTTGAATTCACACTTTTACCTTTTGGTTCTTTATTGGGAATCTCCCCCTTGATTCTTGCCGCCTCGGATCTAGGCTCATCTTCTGATTCTGTGTCTGAGTCGGACTCGGGTACTGGTTGAAGCTCCTTCTTTGATGGTTCTTTAGGAGTTTTCCCTGCAATAAAATTTACACCTTCCTCGACCATTATAGTATCTGTTTGATTATTTAATTCTAATTTTGAAAAGAATTCGAAATCGGTTATCGTCTCAGTCAATTCGTCGTCTAATTCTAGTTCGATTTTGGATTCGGGTTCAGACTCTGACTCGGCTGTTTGTGCTTGGACTGAAAGGGCAAGATAATTTACCTGATCTTCTTCTTCATTTGAGATCTCTTGATGAAGGTTAACCAATTTTTTCCAGATTTCTCTAGCACATCTGCATGGACCTACTAGCTCGAGTTGCTCCTTGGTTAGGCCACATTGTAAGATTGCTGTTGCCCTGACATCAGTCTCGATCTTCCTCAGAGTTGGTTCGTCCAATTTGTCCCAGACGATCGATGTTTCATCTTCTGTGGGGAGGGAGAACCCTGTTTGAATGATCATCCATATGTCCATATGGGCCTTCAGATGGAACTCCATTAGACTTCTCTATGAATTGAAGTTTTTGCCAGAGAAGAGCGGTGGACGGGCACTGTTCCATTCTTGATTGGCCATTTAGTTTATACCTCGTACACAAAAAAAACACAAAAAAATGTACCAAGACTTGGTCTTGGATTAGTAGTGCGGGAGAAGGGAAAAAATAGCTCAAAATACATATTACACGAATTTCGAGGCGGAATAATAATAAAATAATAAAAACAATTTATGACAAATTTTTGAAAATATTAATTTTGTCAATTCTGATTAATGATGATAAATTAAAATTTTAATGTTAAAAAAAAATTTGCTCGAATTAAAGTGGCACGAATTTCGAGAAAAATATTAAAATAATAATAAAAAAAGTTTATGACAAATTTTCAAAAATTGTTCGTTTTATCAATTTTGACTTATAGTGAAAAAATGAGAATTCAAAATTGAAAAAGGCGTAAGAATATTTTAAATACACCTACAGATATTATTTATTTGAAAATAAAAAGCGAGACTGGTCGAGTGGTGTTGATTAACAAAAAGAAAAGAAATAAAATAAAAAAAATTCGTAAATCCGAAAAAACTCTCAAATTGGTGGTTCACCAAATTTGAGCTTCCCCGCTCTGATACCACTTGTTGGATCGATAGAACCGATAGAGGGGGGGTGAATATCGGTATTCGTTTTTCGAAAAATTAAGAGCAGGTGCACAGCGAAAAATAAGAAAAATAATAACACAGAGACGCAGTCGTTTTTACTTGGTTCGGAGCCTGGGTCGACTCCTACTCCAAGGCCCACGGTCGTTGACCGTTTACTTTGGGCAATTCTATATCAGGCGCAAATTCATTTACAAAAGATTACAGAATTAGAATTAAGTACAGTAAACTTTAAAATAACTCTTTTACCGACGTCCGGGGTAGATCGACTTTTTCTGAGTAGCGGGACGTCGTCGGCACAAGTTAGAAGGATTCCGAGGCGAAGCGCGAGTGCAGAAGAGCGTAGAAGAGTTGATTCAGAAGTTGTATTTGGAAGCTTGGGCGTTGGGGGCTATTTATAGCACCTCGGGGCGCCCTGGACGTCGGGGGCGCCCTGCCACGTGTCAAGCGATCCCTAATCCTCTCGGTCAAGCTTTATCCCACCCGAATAGGGATGAGGTCTAACCCTGGGGGCGCCCTGGACGCTGAGGGCGCCTTGCTTGACTTTTTCCGCGCTGGCTTCTCGGCTGGATAAGGGTGATTGACTCTGCTGACATATGCGCGGGGCGCCTTTGCTGCTGAGGGCGCCCTGGCTGCTGAGGGCGCCTTGGCTGCTGAGGGCGCCCTCGCTGCTGAGGGCGCCCCGACCAGTAGTCAGCCGAAGCTCCTTTTTGCTTCACTTGTTTCTTGTTCACCTTGGGGGCGCCTTGGACACTCAGGGCGCCCTGCTCAGCTGCTGCCTCACTCCTTTGAGGCTCTCTGAGCTGCAGACACATGTTCCTTTGGTCCTGCATCCAGGGTTAGTCCGAAAACAATATAAAGCATTAATTTGTTGATTTATACAGCCTTAGATGTCTTGGTTCTGACTTTGGTCTCCAAAATGGAGCCCTAGGTCGAACCGACGCCTACTGTTCCCTCGACGGGGAACGCGTCCTCACCTACTCCTCTCGGGAGAATTTACTTGATGCCAACCGTTCCTCTGGTTGGACTTTTGCCTGACGGTCCTTTGTCAGGTCTTGGATGCCGAGCTGCCCTTCGCCCGGTGTCTAGCATTCCTTCGTTAGGGCTTCAGTCCCAGGCTGTCCTTCGCCTGGCGCCTAGCAGTCCTTCGCTAGGGCTTGGATACTGGCAGTCCTTCGCCAGTTGCCTAGCAGTCCTTCGCTAGGGCTTGGATACTGGTAGTCCTTCGCCAGGTGCCTAGTAGTCCTTCGCTAGGGCTTTGTATCCTGGCAGTCCTTTGCCAGTGCCTAGCAGTCCTTCGCTAGGGCTTTGTATCCTGGCATTCCTTCGCCAGATGCCTAGCAGTCCTTCGCTAGGGCTTTGTATCCTGGCAGTCCTTCGCCAGGTGCCTAGCAGCCATTCGCTAGGACTTTGTATCCTGCACACTCAGTGAATATTGTTAGATCACAAACAAACTTAACTTTGAATCCTTTGCCAATATCAAAACAAGGTTCGATATGGTGCTTCTTGCACCAACATTAGGTCTATCATGATGCATGTTTTTCTTAGGGTTATGATCTACCTTGTTACCCTTAGTCCTGTCATTGTACTTAAATCCATGATTATGCACAAATAAACAATTCTCATGAGTTCTAGCATGCATGGGTGGGTAATTAACATGATTCTTGAAATGTAAAGAAGAACTTGAAATCGAATTTCTTTTTAAACTAGGGTTAGAGGGTACCTCCCTTACCCTTGTAGTCCTTCCTTGTTGTGAGCTTCTTCTCTTCCTTCTTTCATCTTTTTCCCATCTTCTTAGATTTTCCATCTTCTTTAGCTCACCTTTTCTAGGGCATTTAGTGTGATAATGCCCTAGTTCTCCACATGTGAAGCATCGAATCTTCTTCCTTTTAGCTTGAGCTTCACTAATTCTACAACCCACATTAGTTTTAAAGGAATTTACAATGGGTTTAGGGTGTACCTCCTTTTTCTTACCTAGTGGGCACTTATCCTTGTAGTGCCCCTTTTCATTGCACCCAAAGCATACAATGTGGTCTTTAGTCCTTGCTTTGGTGGAGGTTGAGGCTTGGTTGACTACCTCTTCACCCTTGGATGAAGTGGAGACTTCCTCTTGATCATGTGTAGGTGAGGGTCTCTCCTCCCTCTCAATCCTTGAGGTGGTGACCTCCTCCTCTTCTCTAGATGAGGTGGATGACCTCTCACTTTCTTCTTCACTTGAGGATGTGGACACTTCTTCCTCCTCTTGAGCTATTGAGCTCACTTCCTCGGGTTCATCTACTCCTTGAGTTTGTGTAGGGTTCTTGTGATATTCCACCAACTTGGTCCATAATTCGTGTGCATTTTTATAATTCTCTATAATACTCAAAACATTGTTAGGCAAAATATCAATTAATACATCTATTACCTTCTTGTTTGCCCTAGAGTAGTCTTGTTGCTCTTGAGTCCAATATCTAGGACGAAGCTTCTTTCCATGCTTGTCCTTTGGAACTTCGAAGGGCTCTTCTAGCATGACCATGCACTCCCACTCCATGCTAAGCCAATTCTTCATCCTCGCCCGCCAATAGTCGAAATCCTCATTGTTGTAGGGCGGTGGGGTGTAGATGTTGTCCCCCAACTTATCTTCTATTGTTTCTTCTCCTCTAGCGTGTGCTCCCTCGGCGGTTAGTTCGATCAAGAGCAATCCTTCGCTCTGATACCAATTGTAAGGATCGTTCCGTACGCTAGAGGGGGGTGAATAGCGTTTTGCCGAATTCTTGTTCCTACACGGTTAGTTTGCACAGCGGAAACAATAGTAAAACAATAATAAAATCACTAACCAATGCTAACACGGCAATTTTAGTTGGTATCCACCCCGGTCGGGTGACTAATCCAACAATCCATAGGTGGATCAATCCCCGGATAACCTCCGGCTAGAACTCGTCGCTCCTTGTGTTGGGACCGGGTGCATGTTGACATGGATACGGTTCGTAATTTTAAAATTTAATTATGTGCAGCAGAAGGTTTAGCATAAATAATTTCTCAAATTATTTTAACCACGTATCTAGCATGCAACCTTATGTTGTGGAGACATGATCATACATTTAAAATTTTGCAGAAAGTAAACTAATTTACTTAATACCTCGCGTAACTCGTAGAAAGGGATGAGATCCAATCGTAGCGTCCCTTGGAAGCTCCGCCTCTATTCGCGTCCACGCCGAGTTTTCTTCGGGATGACTTCACAAAGCCACGAGTTTCATGCCGACAAGAACTACTAGATTCTCCAAAGACACGACAAGAATACCAAGAGAGAGATGAAAAACTGACCACCAAACGAAGAATGGAATCAAGATTCCGGGAGGAAGGAAGGAGTCGCGCCCGCTTCTTCTTCTTCTTCGGCTTCTTCTTGGTGTTGGAAGCTCACGGCAAAGGGGGAGGGCTCTAGGGCCGGCGGCACTAGAAGAGGGAGAGGGAGAGAAGGAGAGGGAGAGAGGCTAAGCAAGAATCCTTGATCTCTTGGATTGATTTCCAAGCCTTGCCTTGGTACCTTTATATAGTAGCCTCTTAATCGCCAAGTCTCCTCTTAACGGAATAAATTTTTCATAAGAAATTTATTTTATAAATTTTTCTATGAATTATTCCGTTATGCCAAGTTTTTATTATAACTTAATTTATAATAAAAACAACCATGTCTCCCCTTTTATTATGGAAAGAAATTTCTTTATATAAATTTCTTTATCATGGTAAATCAATCCATTATTGATTTTATAAAATTAAATAAACCAATCCAAGGTTTATTTTAATTTCCATGAAAAATAAATCTCTTTATATAAATTTCTTTATATAAATTTCTTTATCATGGTAAATCAATCCGTTATTGATTTTATAAAATAAAATAAACCAATCCAAGGTTTATTTTAATTTCCATGAAAATTAAATCTCTTTATATAAATTTCTTTATATAAATTTATTTATATAAATTTTTTTATCCATAATTTTATAAAACAAACTACGTGCGGTTTATTTTATAATTTGAACCAAAAAATTCGGTTCTCCCCTTTTTAATTTGGCCGGCTAAACAAAGAGGGTGGGAACCCTCTTTGGCCGGCCAAACCCAAGCCCCGACTTCACGAATTAAACTCATTTAATTCGTTCAATAAGTCTTCAAAAGACTTAGCCATTTTATGCTTCCGATGGGTCTCTGAAAAATTCAGATTCGACTTATCTCTCTTGATCGGAAAATCCAATTTTCAACTCGTTTTAAATCCCTCAGATTACTCGTAGTGCGTGTGACTAAATAGGCTTTCGATTTATGTTGGCCGTCTATAATTAACCAATTATAGAACGATCATGAGTGGCACCTAGTAGTACATCATGATCCCCAATTAATCGAAAGATCAACGGTTGACCTCAGAAATTATTCTGAAATCCTTCAGCAGCTCTAATGAATCGTGCCTCATTCCCTTCACCATCTTATACCCACTTGGTTCAGGACACGGTCTATGTGTGTCAGTCCCCACTAGGCTGACTACGTCACACCTAGCCCAAGTAATGTCTTTCTCGTCCAACGGATTCTAATTACTCTCATGTTTCTGAGAGATTCATACTCGGAACATGTGATGCTCTGGCCAGAGGCTTTGAGTAACAATCCGATGATAGGCCTTGGGTATACATCTCCTCGTAAGGAGTGGTGAATCCTTTGTAGGCTGTTCAAACTTCTTCGGGCACTTCGGCTTATACCCAATTATCCTGGGTCCACACCTCCTTGGAGATGCTTGCTTAAGATGTCAAAGTATAGGTCTTCATGACCAAGATGACTTGAACACCGCAAGTCAAAGGAACATCGCACTTAAGCTGCAGTAAGAACTTCATTGACATCTCTATATGTAGATTACCATATGAAGTTTTACAGCCAGTCACTCCAATGAACTAGTTCCCTTAAATAACATTCATGTTTATCTCCGGACATCCCAATGTCACCAGCCAGTGAGAATCAGCTGATTAGAGAATAACCCATGCTAGTCTCAACAGAATTGATAGTGTCCGTATTTATCAATTCATCGACTAGGGACAATTTCAATACTTCACAATTGCACATGTAGAGATAATCACTAGTTGTGAATTCATCACAAATTCTCTCATGCTGTGAATTTTATTGCGGACATTCAGTAAATGAGTTTAAGATCTCAATCAAATACACGAACATGTATACTCAAATAGTGAATATTCATTTATTAAAGTAAATGATTACAATTATAAGGCGATTGCCTTAGGACACTTCTCTCATATTACTAACACCTTGTGGGTGGAGAAACCTCGCCACAACACCAAGGACACTTCCTGAGTATACAAGACTACTAACTTGCCCTATCCAAGCAAGTTTCGTCAAGAAACTCAGCCACCATGAAGTCCTCTTTAAATAGGACTCGGGGCTGATTTCTCGCTACCAGTCGACTGCCCCCAGGGCAGTCGACTGGTGCCAGCCAAATTCGACCGTTGACAATCCCAACGTTCGAATTTGCCAGCTCACCAGCCACCTACCAGTCGACTGCTCCTAGAGCAGTCGACTGGTCCCCAGTTGAATCCCTTCCTGAGTACATTCACACAGCACTCGATCCTCACGACTCGACTGACTCCTCATCCGCAGCCTCGACTATTGCCTTCGTGCCCTCTTCATCTTCGGCTCCCGTCCCTCGGATGCACGTAAGCCTCCAGCTTGCCTCCATGCCATCCTTCACGCATGCCTCGAAGTCCGCGCCCATCAGCTCATCGTCCCTGCTCACTAAGGTCCCTCGGATGCGCACGCAAGCCTCCAGCTTGCCTCCATGACATCCTTCACCGTACCGAGACCGTCCAGTCAAGTCCATATGTGTAACCTGTACAACCTGCACACTCAACATACACATATAAGAATACAAGGGAAACCCTAACTTAAACCCTTTGCCCAAACATCAAAACCCATGGTCACTCCGGACCATCCTAGGGCCGATTGCTCCAACAGGCCACATGTAGGCGCCCCCTTCAACACAGGCGCCCAGGAGACGACTATAAAAGGGTGTTCACCCCCAAGGCTTGAGAACAACTTGCAAATCTCGCTTTCAACACTTTCGCTCAAGCGCTACGCTTCGGCACGCTCTGCATTCGTGATTCAAGCATCGACGACGACCCGCTGCTCCGAAATTTCATCCACTTCGGTCGTCGATAAAACCGTTAATTTTCTTAAGTGTCGTAACTGCTTTTTCGATTCTATATCTGTACTCGAAACTGCAATCATTTCAACGAATATAGAATTGCCCAACGTAAACGGTCAAGGACCGTGGGCCTTGGAGTAGGAGCCGACCGGGACTCCGAACCAAGTAAAACAAATCGTGTTAGCGACTTTGCTTTACTATTTCCCCTGCGTATTTCTCTATTTTATCCAAAAATTTTTGATCGATATTCACCCCCTCTATCGATTTACTCCGATCCAACAAGTGGTATCAGAGCGAGTGGCTCAAACTTGGTGCAACCACCAGTTTGAGAATTTTTTTTTCAGATTTATGAATTTTTAAATTCTTTTCACTCGAATTTCTCGTTAATCGAGGTTGGTGCAACACCACTCGATCTTTTTCCGTTATTATTAATTTCTTCCCGCACTACTAATTCAAGACTCAGTCTTGGAACAAGTTTTTTTGTTATTTCTTTTTCAGTAAATTCTAATGGCCATGCAAGAGGGATATAACACTGCCAGACCTCCTCTTTTCAGTGGAGAAGACTTCTCCTACTGGAAAAGTAGGATGGAAGTCCACCTGAAAACTCAGGTGGACATGTGGATAATCATCCAATCTGGGTTGGAAATTCCCAAGAATGCACAAGGGGTGGTGCAACATTATACCGAGTGGGACGCCCCGCTAAAGAAGAAAATCGAGGCCGATGCAAAGGCGATCCAGACTTTGCAATGCGTCTTAACCAAGGAGGAGCTGAACCGGGTGGGACCCTTCAACAGCGCGAAGGAGCTTTGGAACAAGCGGATCGAGCTGCACGAAGGCACTTCCTGTAGGACCGGTGTCGTCGATAGAGGGGGGGGGGTGAATATCGACCTTAAAAAATCTTTCACGGAAATCATCTTTCAGATCTTCGTTCTAGACTCAGAGTTAGTGCAGCGGAAAATATACAGAACGAAGAAAACAAGCAACACAGCGCACGCGGGATTTTTCACTTGGTTCCCAATCCCCCATGGTCAGTACATCCAAGGCCTAAGCACGGGAATGCCCGTCCACTAATGGTCTCCTTTTCGGACTTTCTAAAGGCGGAGAAACCCGTCTTACAGTGCAGAAGTTACAATCAAAATACATGAAAATTAAGTACGGAATTGTAAAATTCAAACCAAACAGAAGTTGAAGACTCGGCCGATCTGGAACTCCGAAGTGCCGCGCACTTCCTCCCGGAGCTTCCTTGGTCGCAGAGCTTCGCCGTTAGCGCTTTGTCGTCAGTCAGAAATCTCAGAATGATATTGGAAGTTGTGTGTTGAGCCTTGGGGTCGAAGCCCCTTTTATAGGCTTCATTAGGGCGCCTCAAACGGCTTGGTCAAACCTTATCTCTGCGCCAAACTCGTCGCAGCAGATAAACCTCTTGACCAGGGCACCCTGGACCTCCCAGGCGCCTCAATGAGCTTGGTCAAAGCTTATCCTGCTTCGCACTCGCAGCAGCAGATACAACTTTCAACCAGGGCGCTTGAATGGAAGCCTGTTTTTCTTCCTTTCACTGAGGCACCCCAGTTGATGGGGCCGCCTAGCTCCTTTAGGGTGCCCCCTTCAATGGGGGCGCCTAGCAGGTTGGCTTTCAGCTTCATTGTGTGTTGTTTCCCTGCTTTGTCTTCCATTCTAGGTACCTGCAAGATACACAAATACAAAGCAAAGACATATACAACCTTAGCCTTAATGAAATGGTTTTGACTTTGGATTTCCATGAAACCCTAGGTCAAACAGACGCAAGTTCCCACCCCCGGGAACGCGCCTTTCACCTACTCCTCTCAGGAGACGGTTGCCACCCAGTCCATTCGGGTGGACTTTAGCTTAGCCTTCGATACTCTCGGATCTCAAGATGTCCGACCCTCGACCCATCTCTACTTCTGTCCGTAGTCATCGCTCAGCTAAGTTGCTCAATCCCTCGGACCAAGACTTCATGCCCAAACCCTAGGTTCAGGACTTCGGTGCCCAACCCTCGGCCAGGACTTCGTGCCCAATTCCCTGAACCAGGTCTTCGGTGCCCAACCCTTGGCCAGGACTTCGTGCCCAATTCCTCGAAGCAGGTCTTCGTGCCCAACCCTAGGCTAGGTCTTAGTGCTCAGCTTCACTCACCAGGACTTAGTGCCCAATTCCTTGAATCAGGACTTCGTGCCCAACCCTCGGTCAGGTCTTAGGTGCCCAGCCCTCGGCCAGGACTTCTTGCCCTTTGGTACTCTTCTCTCGACTTACCCTTCCCTTGTTCAATGTATCACTGACTTAAGTATATTGTCAAACATTGAAACACTTAGAGGAAGACATCACTGATGTAACTTGCACCAACACTTCCGACATAAGGATTCAGTAAAAGAGATCTGTTGCTGAATAGACTCTATACAATCAAGATGCACGACGGTGAGACTGCGACCCAACTCCACGCCAGAATTCAAGAACTGATGAACGGGTTGCACACGATAGGTCACAAGGTTGAAAACCGTGACCTGATAAGGTATACGCTTAATTCTTTTCCGAGAAACTCACTGTGGGCGTCTATGGTAGATGCCTACAAAGTTTTAAGGAACCTATCTGAAATCAAATTAGACGAACTTTTTTTCTGAATTAGAACTGCACGAACAGACTAGCACTACCTTGATCGAGAAAGGTATAGCTTTTGTTGCAGGCAAATCTCAAGGCAAAGCTCCCAAGAAGAAGACTCAACCAACACCCGAGTCTGACTCAAACTCAGATTCAGAAGATAGTGAAGGGGATCGACCCAGGTTGGTTCGGCTAGCTCGGGACTACTACAATGAACTAAAGCACAAAACGAACAAGAAGAAAGCAAGCCGAAGAAAGGAAGATCCATCAGAACCTTCAACAAGCTCGAAGAGCAAGACCAACATTACCTGCTACGAGTGCAACAAAAAGGGTCATTTCAAGTCAGAATGCCCCAACCTGAAGGAAACCAAAAAGGCGCGAAGAAAGAAGGCTCTCCAAGCCACCTAGGACGAATCCTCTTCCGAAGAAGAAGAAGAAGTCCCACACGCGAATCTCCTCGCCCTAACAGCCTCGGAAGATGTTGACTCCGAATCAGAGTCGGAACTAGACGACGGAAGACTTAAAATCTCGAAAAACGGGCAAATCACGGTAGGAGGTTACTCTGAATATGAATTGTCAAAGTTAGTTTCTTATTTGTCTCGTAACTTAGCGAAGTCCAAGATCCGGGCCGAGTCCCTCGACAGGAAGTAAAACGCCTAAAAGAGGAGGCCGACTCGAGGTCCTTGACCGAGAAAATTTAAGAAAGAAACTCAACTCAAGTTAAAAAGCTTGAGGAAGAGAATTCCTCCTTGAAAACTCAAGTCAAAAAGCTCAGAGTAGCCTTAGAACGGTTCACTTCGGGTTCCAAGGGTCTTGACATGATCCTTGGAAAGCAGAAGTCCGTTCTTAACTGATCCGGACTCGACTATCGAACTAAGTCAAGACAACGCGCATATTATTATGTGTTGAACCTGTTAATGCAGTCTGACCCTGATTGTTGTTTTGGTGTTGACATCGATTTTAGTTTAGGTTGATGATTATGATTATGATTGGGTTTAAGTCCTGGTCGTGGACTAGGCATACCTAGTGGGACTAGGTTTGATGAAATCCTAACTTGGAGGGTTAGGTGTGAGGAAATCCTAACCTGGAGGGTTAGGTGTGGAAAATCCTAGCTTGGAGGGCTAGGTGTGGAAAAATCCTAACCTGGAAGGTTAGGTGTGGAAAATCCTAGCTTGGAGGGCTAGGTGTGGAAAAATCCTAACCTGGAGGGTTGGGTGTGGAAAATCTTAGCTTGGAGGGCTAGGTGTGCAAAAGTCCTAACTTGGAGGGTTGGGTGAAAAGTCCTAGCTTGGAGGGCTAGGTGAAAAGTCCTAACTTGGAGGGTTAGGTGAAAAGTCTCAACTTGGAGGGTTAGGTGAAAAAGTCCTGGCTTGGAGGGTCAGGTCCTAGCTTGGAGGGCTAGGTTGGATGAAATCCTGACTTGGAGGGTCAGGTCCTAGCTTGGAGGGCTAGGTTGGAGCCCCTGGATCGGTCTGGTGACCGATCAGGGAAGTTGGCACGGTGCTCCTTCGTGGATCGGTCTGGTGACCGATCCAGCGATGACTGATCAAGGGATCACCCACCTTAAGGGCACGCCAAGGAGTAGGGGCAAGTTATCCCCGAACCTTGTAAATCCTCTTGTTAACGTTTTGCATTTGTGCTTAGCTAGGTTTTGTTTTTGCATACTCTGTTTTCTTTAGCTTCCGCTGTGCTACTAACCAATTAAGTGCAGAAAAATTGATAAGTGCTAAGTTTCGGTGTCTGGCTACATTCACCCTCTCTAGCCATCCAAGGTCCAACAGAACCAATTTAGAACCCAAGTCCAAGCATGGGTCAAGGACAAGATTCACATCTTGCCTAACCCTTATAGAGGCTATAGTCCAGGGGGAGCCAATATAAAGACCATATTTATAATTAGATAATTTTTCTTATTGATTGTTTGCTTGTTTATTTCCTTTTGCAATTTTAATTATCATGCTTAGACTTAGGATTGGTTAGATTAAGGACAAACGATTAAGTTGAGATTTGAACAACATAGTATTGGGTGGAGGTGAGATGATAGTACGTTAGGGAAACCCTTCTAATAAGGTCAAGTATATCCTACTTGGTCTGTTTAGTCTGGTGGAACTAGCCGAAGCTACCGATCCAAGACGCAAACTAGTTAGACCAAAATCTTTTAATAAGTAACTTGAAGATGAATTTTCAATAAAAGACTTTGTCAAGGAAAGGGTTATTGCTCTAATAAGGCTACGACCAAAGAAGACCTAGTGCCTCGCCAAGACCTGGAAGCCAATTACTGAAAATCAAATTCACTTTACTACTTGTTAAATTTGAATCTAACATAAATTTCAATTAATCTTAGATTCAACACACTTTTTCAAAATAAATTTAAACTTGATAAAATTTTCAAAATTAATTCAATGTCTTCAAAATTAACCATGCCTTTTAAAATTAAAATCTTTATTTTTGAAAAGTTGTCTCACAAAACCCATAAGGTTAACATGATTGATAACACTAGACTGGGTGAGACAGACTAGGTTGTGAAAATCAATTTTAAGCTATCCCTAACTCTAATTGGATCCAAATCAATAATTACTTTATGTGTAGGAACATAAAGATTTGGACCAATGGATGCTGGATAGTGGATGCTCCAGACACATGACTGGAGACAAATTGAAATTCACCAAAATCAAGTTCAAGAACCTAGGTTCAGTAGCATTTGACAATAATGCTACACTCAAAGTCATTGGGTCAGGTAACATTGAACTCAAGTCTGATTTTGTAATTAAGAAAGTACTCTTGGTTGAAAATTTTAAATTCAATTTGCTTAGTATAAGTTAACTATGTGATACTGGCTATGTAGTTATATTCATCAACTCTGACCGCCTGATTAGAAACCTCCAAGACTCAGAAGTCATATTTAAGGGTACTAGGAAAAACAACGTCTGTACTATTAATTTACCTTTAGTACCAAAATGCTTCTTGACTCAATTAGAAGAATCCAACCTCTGTCATAGGAGATTAGGTCACACTCATGTTAAACTAATTTCCAAAATTACCCAACTTGGTTTAATTAAAGGTGTACCAAAAATTAAGAATTTTGAAAATACAATCTGTAACTCATGTAACCAAGGCAAGCAAACTAAGTCAAACCACAATCAATTCAATCAGACTTAACCCAAACCACACTTGAGCTCCTGCACCTTGACCTATTTGATTCACATGGAGCCAAGTTACTAAGCAAGAATCGGTACTGCTTAGTAATTATCGATGATTACTCTAGGTTTATCTGGGTTAGGTTCCTAAAAACCAAAGATGAAACTTTGAACTTATTTATTGACCTATGTAAAATGATTGAAAACCAAAATGATACTAAAATCAAAAGACTTAGAAGTGATCACGGGGGAGAATTTGAAAATCAAAGGTTTGAAGAATTTTGCAAAATAAATGGGTACATACATGAGTTTTCCTGTCCTAGAACCCCCCAACAAAATGGGATAGTGGAAAGAAAAAATAGAACCCTTCAGGAAGCCGCTAGAACCATGTTAAATGAATTTAACTTAGCTAATCAATTTTGGGCAGAAGTGGTAAGTACGACATGCTACATCCAAAATAGGGTTCTAATTAACAAAAGGCATAATAAAACCCCTTATGAACTATATTATCATAGATTGTCTAACCTACACTACCTAAGAGTCTTTGGGTGCAAAGTCCATATCTTGAACACTAAGGACTACCTAGGTAAGTTTCAATCCAAGTCAACCCCAGGGATCTTCTTAGGATATTCAACAACTAGTAGAGTCTATAGGGTTTACAATAAACAATCTCATAAAATTGAAGAAACTACTAACTTAATTTTTGATGAGGAAATTGAACCAAAAACTGATAATCAAAAATTGAACCAATCAAATATTGATCAGGAAGACAATGAACCAACAATTGAACCATCAATTGAACCATTGATTGAACCTCTAAATGAATTAACTCTTGAACCAACTACTGAGGTCTCAACTGAACCTATAACTGAACCGACCTAAGTAGTTGAACCAAATACTAAACCGAACCATCCAGCCGGACCTGAGGCTGAACATAGTACTAGAAGAACCAAGAAACCCAGACTCAGTCACCCTTCTGATCAAATCATGAGTGATCCAACCTTAGGAGTCAGAACTAGGTCTTCCTATAGAAATCTTAGTCAAATCACGTTAATTTCAAAAATTGAACCTAAGACTATAGAGGAAGCTCTACCTGACCCTGATTGGATCATAGCTATGCAAGAGGAGTTAGCCCAATTTGAAAGAAACCAAGTTTGGGAACTAGTACCTAAACCTGAGGGTAAATCTATTATAGATACTAAGTGGGTGTTCAGAAACAAATTAAATGATCAAGGGGAAATAGTTAGAAATAAAGCCCGCTTAGTAGCTAAAGGGTTTAGTCAAGTCGAAGGGTTAGACTATGATGAAACCTATGCCCCAGTAGCCAGACTTGAGTCAATTAGAATGTTGTTAGCCTTTGCAGCCCATAGAGGGTTCAAGCTATACCAAATGGACGTTAAATCTGCCTTTTTAAATGGGTTTATCGAAGAAGAAGTTTATGTAGGATAACCCCCAGGATTTGAGGACCTAGAAAATCCTGAGTATGTCTTTAAACTTAGAAAAACACTTTATGGGTTGAAACAAGCACCTAGGGCATGGTATGAACGTTTATCAACTTATCTAATTTTTAAGGAGTTTAACCAAGGTCAAATTGACTCCACCCTCTTTGTTAAAACCTTAGAAAATGATATTTTTATTGCTCAAATTTATGTTGATGATATAATTTTTGGATCCATCAACTCTAACTTTCTAAAAGAATTTGTAAAAATAATGGAAAGTGAGTTCGAAATGGGCTTGGTAGGTGAGCTCAACTTTTTCCTAGGACTACAAATTAAACATACTAGAGATGGTAATTATGTTCACCAATCCAAGTATGCTAAAGAGTTAATAAAGAAATTTAAAATGGATAACTCCAAAAGCTTAAGTACCCCTATGGCTACAAATGTCAAAATAGATAATGACCCTGAAGGCAAGCCTGTTGATCTTAAGCTATACTGAAGCATGATTGGTAGCCTACTTTACTTGACCACTAGCAGACCTGATATCCTATTTTATGTAGGAATGTGTGCTAGGTACCAAACTTGTGCTAAGGAATCCCACTTAGCAGCCCTAAAACGAGTACTTAGGTACATTAAGGGTATCCTAAATGTAGGGATTTGGTATCCTAGGACTTCCACTTTTGAATTGTCAGGATATTCTGACTCTGACTATGCTGGGTGAAAATTAGATAGAAAAAGTACAAGTGGAAGTTACCAACTATTAGGACATAGCCTAGTCAGCTGGTGTAGCAGAAAGCAACACTGCATAGCACTGTCTACAATAGAAGCAGAATATGTTGCCCTAGGAGAATGTGTAGCACAACTTTTGTGGATGATGCACACTCTTAAGGACTTCTAGCTTGACTACACCCAAACCCAAGTCTATATTGATAACATTAGTTCAATCAACTTGACTAAAAACCCAATTCAACATTTCCGAACAAAACATATAAAAGTAAAACATCATTTTGTAAGGGATCATGTAGCCAGGGGTGAAATAGTACTCAAACATGTGGACTCAAAATCTAACTTAGCTGATATCTTTACCAAACCCTTACCTGAGTCTGAGTTTAGCTCACTAAGAAGGCAGTTAGGGTTGTGCTTAGTAGAATAGGACTGGTTTATAAAAAAAACTTTTCCTATTTCTCTTAATGTTTTTTTTTCAAAAATTATTTTTCGAAAGTTAGCAAAATTATCATTTTATCAAGTTTTTGAAAGTTAAAATAATTTTCCGACTTAGTTTTCTTTCAAAAACTACCCCCTTCAAAACTAGGGTTTTTTCGCAAATGGACTTAGCTTAGGCCTTAATCCTAGAACTGCATGCACCTATAGATCTAGAAGCCAGCATCTCACAAGCACCTTAGGGTACTTTTGATTGATAACCTAGACTAGGTTGAGATGCTTAGGTCTATGCCTTGATTTAAGATGCTTTAAGTCAGTGCATCTGTAGTAATTGGGGCAATAAATACAAGTTGAACAGCAATTAGGTTAAGTGTCAAGTTTAGAAAAATCTAACTTGATCAGATCACTTAACTTGACTAATCCTAGCGAAAGCTACTGTTTATGACAGTTATTAAGTAGCTAACATGGTTAGACAGAACCCGAACAAGATTGGTTTAATTTGGTTTGGTCCAGTTTTCTTAATCATTAGAGTTGGTTCAATACAGAATTTCAATTTCGTACTAGCTCTAATTTATTTGTTGTAATTAGTATCAATTTTTTTGATATATGGCAAAGGGGGAGAGAACAAAAGAAAGAGGGAAAATTTTTTCAAATTTTCAAAATTTCAAAATTTTCCATCTCTTTTTCAAAAAGTAAAGAAGAAAGCTCTAAGTGCTCATTTTTTCAAGTACTTCTCAATTTTTAAACACTTCAAAGTTTTTTAAGTACTTAAAAATGTTTTTAAATTGTTTTAAGTATTTCAAAAAAGTTTTTTTAAGTACTTAAAAAGTTTTTTTAAGTACTCAAAAAGTTTTTTAATTTTTTAAAGTGCTTCAAACTTTTAAAAAGTGGTTCTAAGTGCTCTCAAAATACTTCGAAAAGGCTTCAAAATTTCTAAGTGTATTTTGAAAAACATTTCCAAAGAAATTTTTTTCTTAGTAAACAAATTTGCCTGAGCTTAATTATTTTTCATAAAAAACTTGTTGGCAAATGTGCTAAGTAAATTTTTCTTAGTAAACCAATTCATTTTAAGAAAATGTGTTTAAGCAAATTTTCTAAATTGGGATTTTTTTTAAATCTCAAAATTAAAACTTTGCAAGGAAAATCAGTTTTCAAAACTTGTTTTGCCTAAGTAAATTTTCAAAATATTGAAACAAAAATTAGGCTTACAAAACCTTTTCAAAAATTGCCTAAGTGTTCTTAAGTACAATTGCTTTATTTTTGAAAAACACTTAGTCAAAAAAACTTAAAGCTTTTGCTAAATCTTGAAAAACTCTTAGCACTTAAAAAGTTTACAAAACTCACATGATATTGAAAATTTCAGGGGGAGAATGTGAAATTCAGAGGGAGATAAAATTCTATTATTAGTATTGTTAGATTGTTATAATATGTTTTTAACTTAACTTTTTGAACCGTGTTGTCATAAATCAAAAAGGGGGAGATTGTTGGTGCCGGAAGCACCAAAGTCGAACCTATGGTTTGATAATGGCAAAGGGTTCAGGAATTAAGATTTGGTTGTGATCTAACAAGGTTACTAAGTGTGCAGGAAAGTCCTAGGTACACTAGGCACTAAGTCTTGGTTCTTTGAATTGGGCACTAAGTCCTGGCCGCGGGCTGGGCAACTAAGTCCTGACATAAAGTTGGGCAATAAGACCCGGTAAGTGAAGCTGGACACTAAGACCTGGTGAGTGAAGCTGGGCACTAAGACCTAGTCGAGGACTGGGTAACGAAGACCTAGTGAGTGAAGTTTAGCACTAAGACCTGGTGAGTGAAGTTGGGCACCGAAGACCTGGTGAGTGAAACTGGGCAAAAGTCCAACTGGAGAAGTCGGTTGGAAAAAAAGGTAAATTCTCCTGAGAGGAGTAGGTGAGGATGCGTTCCCCGTAAGAGGGAACATTAGGCGTCGGTTCGACCTAGGGTTTCATTTGGGAGATCCAAAGTCAGAACCAAGACAGCTTAAGCTGTAAAGAATGTCTAACATATCATACATTTGCTTCTTGTGTTTTGGAACTAACCCTGGTTGCAGGAAATGAAGGGACGGTGTTTCTGCAACTTAGGTGCCTCATTGGAAGGAGGCGCCTCACTGGGCTAGGCGCCTATAAGGATACAGGCGCCCCAGTGCAAGGCCAAACCAAGCCATCAAAGCAAACTGCCACAAAAGCCTATGGACCAAGTCAAGCTAGGCGCCTGTGTTAACACAGGCGCCCCAGACAGCTCAGGCGCCTCAATAAAGGGGATAAGCGTTGATCGAGCCTGCGGATTAGAGTTCGCGCAGGAGAGGCCACGTGTAGGCGCCCCCTTCAACACAGGCGCCCAGGAGATGACTATAAAAGGGGGTTGATAAGCACCATTTTATTGATTATTTTAATTGCTAAAATCCATGTTTGACCCATGTTTTTATTGCTTAATTATGATTTTACCCTAGGTTTTGGAACTTTATCTTATTTTGGACTTAATTGCAAAATTACATAATTTTTGGATTATTTGGCCACTAATTTTCTGATATATTTTTTGTAGGCATGAAAGGATCCTGGACCTAGGGCATACTGGGTCAAACCTGAGTCGGATGTGAACCGGATCGAATTATCAAGCCTACGATTAATCCGGGCCGTCCGATTCAAGAGCGGCTAGATCTGAGCCATCCGGGATGATCTGAAGCAATCCGAGCTAGGGTTAGGGTTGATCAAGCTCTATGATCAAGATCTGAAGGTTTCATCCCAATCAGAGCTCAATCAACCGTTGGATCAAGCAAGGAGGGCTCTAGAGCGTCCATTCATAGATAGAGTTGATCTGGACCATCCGTTGCATATCTGGAGGATCCGAGCTACCACAAGGCAGATTCTGACCCCAGATCATCATCATAAAAGTTTGGCTCCAATCAGATGAAGATCAGCCTTTGGATCTCCTCCAATCAATCTGAGCCGTCCAATTCTAATTACTTAAGGAAATTTTTGCAGCAGCTGTTCTTCGTCGCGTTTCCTCGCCATCTTCTTCGTTCTTCGTTTTCTCTTCACTGTTTAGATAGATTTCTTTCATTCAAGGGGCGCGACCCCTTAATTCTTCATCGGGATCAAGGTTTGGATCGCTGGAGGATACTTTGTTGGAGATTTCAGATCAAATTCGCGCCGGACAGAGCTTGTTTGAGGGTTTCGACAGCTTTGTGGTCCGGGAGCTTAAATCTCAGCCACAACCAATTTCCGACGACCTGGGCCACTTGTAGGGGTTCTCAGGTGAGCTCAGGTCTTCCCCAAATCACCATCGCAGCTCAACAACTGAGATCGAAGCTTTCGGATTGGAAATTTCCCCAACTGTGCAGTTTGAGCAGAATTTACCAAGCGGAGCTGTTTTCCAGCGAATTGCTGAGCTTAGGGGTTCGAGGCCAGCCTTTGCGTGACGAACAAAGAAACCTTGATCTTAGGGAAGATTGAGGAGTAGTTTAACTCGTTTAAATTCATGTTTCGTAGCTGTAGTTTCATTTCTGAAATGTTTCGTTACTGAATTTTCTGTTTCATTAGCTGTAATTTCGTTTCTTGGTTGTTTTGCTTAAAGTAGGTTTGGTTTCTGCTAGTTTAATAGTTAGGGAATGTGTTTAGTGGCTAATTGCTTTTTATTTCAGTTTATTTCTGTGTTTTATGCTTGCGTATCAGATTCCTTGTTGCGTGCCAGTTTTTCCGATTTCTTTTCAGCTGCGTATCAGTTCAGTTCTATTCCTGCATGTGTTTTTATAGTTTCTGAATTTAGTTTTATTGGATCAATTCCTGTAGTTGATAGTTAATGCATTCGATCCGAATTTGTTTAGCATTCAGTTGCATTTCTGACTTCCATTCAGCTGAGTTGCTGCGTTTCAGAATTCCTGGTGCTCCCCTTGCGTATCAGTTTTTTGAATTTTGTTGCGATCAGCTGTTAATTCTTCTTTTGAAATTCTCCATTGTTGTTTGCCTTAATTGTATAGCAATTGAAATCCATTAATGTGTATCAGTTTTGTTGAATTTGTAATCCAATTCTGCAACCTAGCTGTGCCCAATCTACTGATCAATTCCATTTCTGCATATCATCAGAATTCATTTATGAAGTTATATCAGGAAGATCTGAGTTCGCATTTTTTTTAGCATTTGTTTCCAGTTGTTTTGCTGAACTTTTCATCCAATGTGTTTTAGCATTCAATTCCAGAAATCTGAAATCCATTACTGCAATTTCTGCCCATGAATTCATCAATCCTGCTTTTATGTCGAAATCCATTAGCTGTCAAGTGCTAAATTTCTTTACTTGTCCTGCATAGCTCTCCATCAGTATCTTCCCATTTTGGATTGTGAACTGGTCAGTCCAATTCCTGTTCCTAGCATCAGATTTTTATATTGGAACATAAGTTTGAATAATTGAGTATCAAGTTTGTTTCAAAGCTTTGATTTGTATCAAGTCTTATTCCTGAATTGGCTTAGAAATTGTTTTGCAGCCCCTGCTTAGATGCATTTGCTTAGAAATTGTATTACACCTTAAATCAGATTTTGTTTTCCAGAATTGGACAAGTGTGTTGGTTGATTAAGCTTCTCATTAGTTAAGTGCACAAATTGCATTGCCTTTGTATCAAGTGGATGTTTCGGTTTGAATGTTGTAGATCCTGAAGCTCAATCTAATTGTAGTGGCATTTTGCAATCGAAATCATATTTGTGTTCCAAAACTATTTTAGTGCCTTGATTGTGTTTTCCATTGATTGACTTATCCTTTGCTATCAACTGTTCGGTCTTCCTCCATTCTCATTGCATTTTTCATTCTATATTGAACCCAAACCCAGATTTAATTTGAAACCCGAAAACACAAACGACACGTAAATACAAGCGCGAATCAAATTATATCAACTAGTCCCCGAGAAAAATACGACCTGTGGCCCCTATATTACATTTTCATACTTTTGATTGTAAAAGGGTTTCCAGCTTTCATTCATTTATAAATTCTAAATTTGAGGCCCACATTTGTGACACATAGTTTGGGCTCGTCAGGGGTTCACCCCCAAGGCTTGAGAACAACTTGCAAATCTCGCTTTCAACACTTTCGCTCAAGCGCTACGCTCCGGCACGCTCAACATTTGCGATTCAAGCACCAACAACGACCCGCTGCTCAGAAATTTCATCCACTTCGGTCGTCGGTAAAACCGTTAATTTTCTTATGTGTTGTAACTGCTTTTTCGATTCTATATCTGTACTCAAAACTGTAATCATTTCAACGAATATAGAATTGCCCAACGTAAACGGTCAAGGACCGTGGGCCTTGGAGTGGGAGCCGACCGCGACTCCGAACCAAGTAAAACAAATCATGTTAGCGACTTTGCTGTACTATTTCCGCTGCGTATTTCTCTATTTTATCCGAAATTTTTCGATCGATATTCACCCCCTCTATCGATTTACTCCGATCCAACATATGTGACTTTCGATATATTTTGTCGAGCCTTATATTCTCAACACTTGCCCCTCAAATCAATTGACCTTAGCTGAGCTAAACAAGTCAACGAATTTGATTTAAGTCGACCCACTACTAATTATGATAAATTATAGATGTTTTGACACAAGCCCAAAGCTAAGCTGTACCGACTCATGTAAAAGCTCTAACTATCATCACAGTTATTAATGGAGGGCTTTCAATAAATTTTGACTTAATATATTTAAGGGATTTTACAATTATTAAAATGTCTCACCATTAATTTACTTCTTGTGTATCCTCACAATCTCATTACGAGATCTATCTCTATGAATTTTGAAGTAATCATGTTCTTCAACCATAAGGAATTCATATCTAAATCATAACATGTATTTCTCTACAAGTTTGATAGATAAAATTCATTTCTACATTTCTATCATATTAAATCAAAATTTCTTCGAAATCTCTCGAAGTACTGATCTTCAAAAATTTAAAGAAGAGGTTTTGAACTATATGATCCAACCACGAACTTGCTCTGATACCACTGTTAGGTTCTGAGCGTAGCGAATATTTATAATAAAATAAACTTTGCTTTTAAATCATGGATCTATTCGTGGTACATATGGTTCTAAACACAATGATATGAAATCTGGCATAAACACTTACCTTGTAATCCTTTGGTTATTTGTGAACGATATCACGAAAGGATAAGAGCCCCACGTGTGACTCCTCTAGCGGTATCCATGCGCACTAGATCACGAACTGGATGATCCGTTAGGTGCTAGCCACTTGGATCAATAGAATACTTTTGGAAGCGCTACGGATTAAAGATGTGTCTCCGATAAGAAAAGAAGAAGTTGTCGAAGGCTTCCCGAGAGAGACGGAGAGAACTCGCACAAGAGAGAGACAAAAGAGATGTGTGTCCACCTCTTCTTCCAAGGGTGGATATTTATAGCCTCCAAGGAAGATGAAGAGACATGATTCTTCATTAATTTATCATAATTGCGACTTTTGAAATTCTCCATTAATAATCATTAATAGAGACTCTTCATCTTCTCCATTATTGCCACAATTAATTGTGGCCATTCAAATTCTCCAAAGAGAATAAGAGATAAATCTATTCTCTCTTCTCTTCATCAAATAAATCCATATTTGATCTTGATCCATTCTTGCTTCCAATATTTCAGAAATAATTAATAATCCAATTAATTCTTATTCAGAAATAATAAATTGATTAATTTTAGTATTCACTAAAATAATCAATTACAAATACTGTTCGTGTCTATGTGTTATGCGTGCGACCCTCTAGGTTCTATACACGAAGGCAGTGTAAATCCATACACAGACTAAGGTAACCGTCTAGCAACAGTTTTTAGCCATCCAACGTGATAGAATATTAGTTATAAACTAAAATCTCCATGAACCGATAACTGTGTAATTCAATCTCTTCATCTTTACCCTACATCCCAATTAATTCGGTGTACTATGCATCATCACCAAAATAATTGTTTACTTGATTTCCAAGATATAATAGACTCATCTTGAATAATAATCATTCCTCCCATGGCCATGGATTTCGAGTCACTAATATCTCTATTAAGCGGCCAGGATGTTAACTCTCTAATCCAAGAGAGCGATGAATCCTCTATTGACTCAACATTATTCTCTCTACATTTTGTCATACACCCAACTACCGTATTAATCACAATCCGATTAAAGATTGCTTTTAACGGTGTTAAAGTATATAACTCCACGCATAGAATATATGAAGGTCTCAAGTCAAAAGATCAGTTACACTCGTTCATTAAGACGAATGACCAATGATGCTTAATATGTGGTGTTCTCTTAAGCGGATCGTGTCCAGTGTACCTCTATACTCAAGGCACCCCTAAGTACAACTTGAATACCCATCCCTCGGTCTATCTTGACCTAGTCATACTCAGCGTTGATCTAGATATCTATGCCCCCTCTAGATATCTATCCGATCAAGGATGATTTTCAGAATAATATAACCATTAATCTGTGGGACTTTATCATTAATCATATACGTACAGAAAAGTAAATGATTAACGACAAATACTTGCCTTTATTAAAATAATTATCCATATATACATAAAAGTGTCTTGGCACATAAGTGCACACACTATCATTTATGGGATAAGCTAGTAGAGCTTCCTGAAAGTACATCGGAAGCAAAATTGGCAAAGATAGACCTTCTTCGATCTCAACTCAACAACATCAAGCTTGACAAAGGAGAAAAGGTATCTAGTTTACATTCTAGAATTAAGGAAATTTTAAATGGACTAACAAGTGTAGGTGAGCAAATCTCCAATCGAGACATTTTGATGAAAACCATCAATGTCTTTCTAAGAACTACAAATTAGAGCTTAATGGTGGACTCATACTACATATCCAAGGACCTAGATAAAAGTTCTCTATATGAATTCTTCTTAACCATAAAGCTCCATGAAACTCAGATTGGTGGATTGAATGGAGAAATCTACAAACCAAGAGGAGTAACCCTTGTGGCAAACAAGGGAAAGAGCAAAAAGAAGAAGGTCTCATCATCCGATTCAGAAGAATCAAGTATCTCCATGGATAGCGATGAAGAGACATACATGGTAAGAAAAATGAGAAAAACTTTTAAACATTTTTCAACTAACAAATCTCATGCTAGGGAAAGCACAAGAAGCTCAAGTACGAGAAGGAAAATAATATGCTACAATTGCCAAGAGGAAGGACACATAAGGGATGATTGCCCCCTTTTGAAGAAGAAGGAAGTGAAAAGAAGGAAGAAAAGAAGAAAACAAAAGAAAATGACAAGAAGGTCCAAAATTTAAAGGCAACATGGGATGATCCTTCATCATCGGAAGAGGAAGAATACCATGTGTCCCATTTTGCTTTAATGGAAATTGAAAACATTGCCTCTACTTTATCCGAAGTTGAAGAAGGAGAGAGCTCAAGTGAAGATGAAGGGAGCTCAAGTGAAGAGGGAGGTCAAACTTCGGATTTGGACGTCTCGGTAAGTGAGGTGTACAATCTACCCACTATTATTTTGGTTAAAATCATTTGTAGCACTAATGATGACTTATTTAAGGCTAGAAAGAAAATTAAACGTTTGAAAAATGATATTTGCATGCTTAGAGAAAAATGAGAATCTATGATACTTAAGGATGATATGCATGTTTCCTCAAGTTCCAATGATTCATGTTTAGAAGAGGAAAATAAGGAATCAAGGGAAAAGGTAGATAACCTCACTAACGTCCTTAGGAAATTTGAAATTGGTTCAAAAATCCTTGACATGATCATTGGGAGCCAAAGGGCAAGTTTTAAAAAAACGGATTTAGGATAAATGATTATGCCAATGAAAAGATCTATCATTGTTTACTTGCTAAAAGACAATCAAAATTCAAGACCCTAGATAGGAAATAGATCCTCAACGAATATTTGGTTAACCCAATTAGGAAGCATTTATATTGGGTGCCAAAATCAATCCTCAAGGGTTAGAGGATTTAGGGATAAGTCAACCCTGTGTGTTCAAAATTTCAAATTTTTAAAAATTGGTTGACTTAGTACATTAAGGGGGAGCACTTAGCTTAAATACATCAAATGAACTAAGTGGAGATTACCTTTATTAAATCTCATAATGACTTGATTTATTGCTTTATTTATGCATATGGGATGTTAGGATGATACAAATAATTCACTTGTGCTTATGACATTTTGATTAGTTATTAGATGTATCATTTTAGTAATAATAAACTAACTATGGGGAAAGTAAATGTTTAATTAATGGACATCTTACCCATAGATCATAGCTATATATTTCAAATATTTTGAAAATAATTCTATATTTTATTTGCTGGTGTATTGATTTGAAAAATATATGGTTTCAAAACTATAGTTTAAAGTTGATACATAATTGAAGTTTTTTAAGTTTTTAAGTTTTGGTAAAAAATTCAAAAATATTTTAATTTTTCATGAAAAAATATTTTTTCCCCCAATTAGTGGATATCAAAAGAAATATGTTTGCAAACTTTCATGATTTTTTAGATTTTTTAGAATTTTTAACTCATTTATGAAATTTAGCTTAGAAGACTGAAATTTAGAACAGTTTTGTGCCAGTCGACTGGTGCAGAGTGCCGTCGACTGATAATTCTGTGGGGATTGTTTTGGTGAGGTCAGTCGATTGATATCTATCTCAGTCGACTGGTACCCAAATTTTTTGATTTTGCTTATTTTTATAATTTAAAACTTTGTTTTAGTTTGATGTTATATGTTAGAATTGATTGGTACAATCTTTTTAATGGTGTCAAAGGGGGAGAATGGAAGGGTTTAATTTGGAACATAACTTAACTTAACTTAATTCTTCATGTTGTGCAAAATTTAAAAATCATGTGATAGGGTATAGGTTAAGGAGGAGGTTGCATGTTTATGCTTCTTAGTATATTATGTCTCTAATTTTCAAATTGTTATTTTTGTGCCTAACTTAAACATATTGCCACACATCAAAAAGGGAGAGATTGTTGGTGCAATCGACCTAGGTTTAATCGAATAGATCATGAGTTTTGATGTGTGTCTAAGTCATGCAGGACTTGGTGGAACACACATATGGGAAATCTCATCCTAGTGCTCGGGTCCTTGAGTTGGTGAAGGATGGCGCATCCAAGGGATCGTCGGATGAGGAACAACGAAGTGGAGCTGAGGAAAGCATACTTCAAGGCATACACGAAGGATGACATCGAGACGAGCCGAGGGTTTGGATGCATCCAAGGGATGAGAGCCAAAGGAAGAGAGCTTCAAAGGGTGACTCCGGAGAGGATGAGTGTGAGTGTGTAAAGGGATCAATCGACTGGTAAGGATACTAGTCAACTGAACCTTCTATGAGTTTCGAATAGTAAGATCAGCTGACTGGTCTGGATGACAGTCGATTGGTCTGTTCAAAAACTAGCCAGTGGCTGAGCACTAGTCGACTGGGCTTGATAGCAGTCGACTAGTGTCGGGGCTGAGCTATTTTGTTAACAGCTCTCTCCTCTATTTAAAGGGAAGCTTGAGACTTGAGAAGGGTTAGCTTTTATGTGAGAAACCTTCTTGATCAAGTGCTCAAGCTTCCAAGTCTCCTCTCTTCCTCAAACCCTAGTTCTTATCTTGTAAAGGGAAGAGAGACATTGTGAGAGGTTGTTCTTCACCGAGAAGGAGAAAGTTTTAGCCGGAGATTGTCGGGGACTAATCCACCAAAGGATTGAGGGATTGTTCACATCAAGGACACACTGTGGAGTAGGAGCAAGCAATTTCCGAACCACGTAAAGGATAATTGTTAACATTGTGTTTATTGTTTAAGTTTCATTTCCACTAACGTAACTAACACGTGTAGAAAGAACCGACGATTTGGGGTAAGAAGCAATTCACCCCTCTAGACGGCCTACGATTGCGTACACAATTCACTCAACACTCAGACCCTTATGACTCACTTGACTCTTCTTGCACCCTTGACTTGAAGCCTTCTTTAATTTTGGCTCTCATCCCTCGGATGCATACAAGTCCGCGACTTGTCTCCACATGACATCCTTCTTGTATGCCTCGATGTGTGCTTCCCTCGGCTCATCGTTGCTGCCTTGTCCACGGTCCCTCGGATGCTCTTCCATCCTTCACCGGACCCGAAGCCATCAAGCTGAGTCATATGTGTATTCTGTAGAACTTGCATAGTTAGATACATATATCAAACACAAGGGTAAACCTAACTTAACCCTTTGCCCAAACATTAAAACACATGGTCCCACGGACCATAGATTACCTCAACAATCTCCCCCTTATTGATGTTTGACAATATATTTAAGTTAGGAAAAACATAAAGCAAATAAATGTTGGTGCAAGTGGTAGACTAGGCACACCTAGTGGGACTAGGTGAAGTCCAGGTAGATCGGGGAGATCAGACGCTGATATGGGAAAAGACCTAGTGAGACTAGTGAAGTCCAAGTGGATTGGGGAGATCACACGCTGACAAGGTGGAAGTCTACCGAGAGACTAGACCTAATTCGAGGGTTAGGCAAACCTGGTTGGGAATCATGTTAAGTCCTAGTTGGAAGCTAGGCAGGAGAAATCCAGACTGGTCAAAGGGTTGATCGGACACTTGGTAGAGAAGTCCTAATAGGTCACAGTTGACTAAGGTTAGGCAAGGAACCTGAGACTTGTGCACATAAGTTAGGGTTGAGCTCAATCGATTGGGTAATCGATTGGGGTTGGTTTCTCGCGAACAGAAGCCTTCTTAATTGATTAGGTGATCGATTAAGAAAAGAGTGAATCGATTGGGTAATCAATTGGGAGAAATGAGTTGTGAGAATAGAAGCTGGCTGAATCGATTGGGTAATCGATTCAGCCTCACCTTAATCGATTTGGTAATCGATCAAGGTGTTCTGTAATCGATTGGGCAATCAATTACAGTAGATTTGCACGAGAGCACAAAAAGGTGCTGAATCGATTCAACAATCGATTAAGGTTGTTCTTAATCGATTGACTAATCGATTAAACTTCAAAAAATAGTCGTTGAACGACTAAGTCTGATATGGTAATCGATCGGGCAATCGATTAGGGAACCCTAGGTGTCGGGTATATAGGGTTTTCACGTAAGTGTGAAGCAGCATTGCTCGTGCAGCTTCCTCCTCCTTCATCGCGATTTCAAGTGAGGCCTTGGAGCTTAGTACTGGTGCATTTCCAAGGATCAAGAGGCGATTCCAAGCTTGAAGATAGCAAGAAAAGCAAAGAGAGCTAAGTTGTGTAAATCTTGTAAGATTTCTTTTGTATTTGCTTGGAATCTTGTTGTATCTTTGATAAGCACCATTTTATTGATTATTTTAATTGCTAAAATCCATGTTTGATCCATGTTTTTATTGCTTAATTATGATTTTACCCTAGGTTTTGGAACTTTATCTTATTTTGGACTTAATTGCAAAATTACACAATTTTTGGATTATTTGGCCACTAATTTTCTGATATATTTTTGTAGGCATGAAAGGATCCTGGACCTAGGGCATACTGGGTCAAACTTGAGTCGGATGTGAACCGGATCGAATTATCAAGCCTACGATTAATCCGGGCCGTCCGATTCAAGAGCGGCTAGATCTGAGCCATCCGAGATGATCTGAAGCAATCCGAGCTAGGGTTAGGGTTGATCAAGCTCTATGATCAAGATCTGAAGGTTTCATCCCAATCAGAGCTAAATCAACTGTTGGACAAAGCTTGGAGGGCTCTATAGCGTCCATTCACAGATTGAGTTGATCTGGACCATCCGTTGCAAATCTGGAGGATCCGAGCTACCCCAAGGTAGATCCTGACCACAGATCACCATCATTAAAGTTTGGCTCAAATCCGATCAAGATCAGCCGTTGGATCTCCTCCAATCAATCACAGCCGTCCATTTGTTCCTATTTAATCAGAAACGCTGCGCAGCCAAGCCTTGTCGCGTCTCCGCCGTTTCTTCTTCCTTCTTCAGCTGTTCTTCAATTCTTAGCTAGATTTCTTCATCAAGGAGGCGCGATCCCTCAATTTTTCATCAAAGCAAGGGCTAGGTCAGTGAAAATCGTTTCAGTGAAGTTTCAGATTGAATTTTTTGCTCAAAAGTGAAGCTGCGTGAGGTTTCAGCCGTTTCACTATCCGACTTCAACGAACTCAGCTGTATTCCATTTCCACCGCATCCGAGCTGACCAGAGGGGTTCCCTGGAAGGTCTCGGTCATTCCCAAATTCCAATCGCAAGCCACGACAGCAAGTTTGAAGAATTCGGAGCCAAATTTGGCTTGAGCAGAGTCTGAACTGATTTAGTAGCAGATACACTTCTTCCACTGAATTGCAGAGCTTGCGGGTCCGAGGTTCTCCCTTGATTGACGACCAAGGAGCTCTTGAGTTGAGGAATAGTTGAGGAGTAGCTTAGATAGTTTAATTTCAGTTTCTTTTAGCTGTAAATTTCGTTTCAGCCTAGTTTAGTTACTGTTTTCGAAATTTCAGAATTGGTTAACTTGGTTTATTCATTGTTTTAGCTGTAATCTAGCTTTAATCCTTCAAGTTGAGTAGTTTAGGAACCTATCTAGTGGATAATTGTGTTTAATTTCAGTTAATTTTAGTTTAGATCCTTGCGTATCAGTGGCAGCTCGCGTATCAGCCCTGTATCTGCCATTTCCAGCTTAGTTCTGCAATTTGTCAGTTTATTTCGAATTCAATTCGTTTCTGGTTTAGTTCCTGGGATTTAAGTCAACATATTGGTAGCTAATGAGTTTGATTTGAGTTGATCAGCATGTAATTTCAATTCCCCAGTTTGTTCAGTTTTTCCTTGTGCGTGCCAAGTCTCCATTGTGTGTATCACATTTGTTTCCTACACATCTGTTACTTTCAGCAATTGTTAGCTTAGCACTTCCTAAATTGTGTCAAGTATTCATCAGTCATTCTGAAGCTTTCCGAACTGTAAAGTAGTGTATAGATATCAGCTTGTTGTTTGTTGCTCTGCGTTTAGATAATTTCTGAAATTCTGCAAAAACTGCAAGTTATTTCTGCAGTTTTGAATCAATTCTGAATTCCTCAACTTGTGTATGAATCCTTGATTTCAATTTATCAGAACAGTTGTAGTTAGTGAACGATTGCATCATATTCAACTTGATCTATTAGTTCCTACTTCGGTTGTTGCATTTCTGCAGTAGCTTCACACTCAGTCCTTGCACTGCTGCATCTTTGCTCCATGAATCTGTTTTCATCCATTTACTTTCTGCAATAAACTTGTGTGTTTGATCAGTTTGGTTTTGAGTTGTTGCTTTACTGTCATTCGTTTTTGCAGTCAATTGTTGCTGAAGTTGTCCTTTAATTTGTTGGCTTCAAAGTAGTGATTCGAGTTCAGTTTATCCCTGTTTATTTTCAGCATTCAGTTTGATACTCATCAGCATAATTCTGGTTCCTGCATCAAGGATTGGCTCAAACTGAATGTTTACCATTCCTTAACTGTGCATCAGCCTTCTTTCTCTTGAGTATTGGTTGTGGACCTGCAGTGTGCATCAGAGCACATAAGTTACTGAATTTGTCTCTGAGTTTTAATTTGCAATTGTGTAACTGGTTCTATCTGATTTACATTCAGTTTGGTATCAAGTTTTACCTTCGAACCTGAACTTCTGCATATGAATAGCTGTTTCACTTCTACATTCATGTCATTTCTGAATTCATTCCTTATTTGAGTTGTTATTGAAGTGGTCAGTTTTATCTCTGAAAGTATCAGTTTATTAACTTTAGAAGCAATTCTCTGAATTAGAGCCCATCCATACCTAGTTTAAGGTTGTCTAGTTGACTTTACTTCTTTTCATTGTCATTTCATTTCCGAATTGAAACCAAAACCCAAGTTTTATATTGAAACCCAAAACTCTTGACGACACCTAAATACAAGCGCGAATCAAACAAACCTTCAACTAGTCCCTGAGAAAAACACGACTTGTGGCCCCTATATTACATTTTCATACTTGTGATTGTAAAAGGGTTTCCAGCATTTCATTTATAAATTCTAAATTTGAGGCCCACATTCGTGACACATAGTTTGGGTCCGTCAAATTTTTGGCGCCGTTGCCGGGGAAGCAACTAGTTGATTTGTTTGATTTTTGCTTGTATGCTTTTTGACATATCATTGGGTTATATTTTCTGTTGCTTTATCATTTGTATACGGTTGCTGCCATTTTTCTTGTTTGTTTTGTGACAGGGCTGCAAATTCAAAATGGGGTCAACAGAGCTCGAGAATGCACTGGTGGAGTTAAAAAATGTGTTAAAGGAGTTGGACCACCAACAAAAACGTAAAGCTCAGTCATCTATTTACCAGAGGCCGGTTCAGCAAACATTTCAGCCACCTCAGCCACAATTTCAGCCTCTCCAAGAATTCCAGCAGCCATATCATGATTTCCAACAGCCCTATTTGAATTTTCAGCAACCAAATCAGTTTTTTCAGCCACAAGCTCAACCATCATTTCAAAATTTTCAACCAAATCAGAATTTTCAGAACGGGCAGCCACCATTTCAGAGCTATCAGCCCCAATTTGAGCAACCAAATCAGTTTTGTCAGCCTCAAATTCAGCAACTACAACAATTCCAGCCACCACAACAATTCCAACAATTTTAGCAAGAATTTCAACATTTTAACCAAAATTTCCAGCAGCCTTTTGCAAATTTTCAGCATGGAAATAATCAATTTCAACCTCAATTCCAGCCATATCAACAGGGGCAGCAAGTGTGTCAAACATTTCAGCAAGATCCGCCTCAAAACCAGCCATTTTATCAGCCCACACAGCCCTTGAATCAAAATTTTCAGCCTTACAACCAAGGGTTTCAAAATCAGAATTTTCAGCCCTTGCCACAAAATTTTCCACACCAAAATCAGAACTTTCAAGGCTACAACTCCCAGCAAAGTTTCCAAGAATATCAGCCCTTTAATCAGCCCCAACAGCTATGTTTTCAACCAAATCAGCAAGCTCAAAATTTTCAGCCTACTTCATCCTTTCAAAATCAGTCAAGGAGCTATGCTAACCAAGGAGGCTTTGAGAATCTTAATGAGAATGAGGCACAACAACAAAGAATGGAGGAGATTTATCAACAAGTTGTACAATATCATCAAAGGCAGCAAAGGCTTCAAGACATCGAAAGAGGCCTTGCAAAATTGGTAGATCAAATGAATCAAATAAAAGCCCAAGAATCAGAACAGTTATATTCTCAAGTTGCTTGTAATTCTGAGAGCTCCGTAGTTGATTTTATATCAGTTCAAGGTGACCCTAGTGCATGGCAAAGTCCTTCTTCTATTAATCTTGCAATTTTAGAAGAAGAAGAAGAAGAATACATTAAAGTCCGGGCACCTACAGCATGCATTCCTCCGGAGATTCCTACTCAAAATCCGTTGCCAAATTTTTCAGCTCAAGAAGAAGAAACTGAAGCTCCACAGGACCATTCTAGTCTTTTATTTTGTGATGATAGTGTTATTAGTGGTCCTAATTTTTTTGATATTGTTGTTGCAGATATTACAGGAGAAGCATGCAGAGGAGGTGATTCCATAGGTGTAGGGGATTGCACTAAGCCCCAGGGACCACCACAAGATTTAGAGAACGAACCAGAAAGTGTAGGGACTTACATGGTGGAAGCAAACACCCAAGGATCACCAGTTGATTGTCCACCAGAGCTTGAGGCTGAAGAGGAACATGAACTTGACCAGGAGGAGACCACAGATGCATCTACTATTATAGAACCTTCAGGTATTATCCAGCACGCTCAGGTAAGTATTTCTCCTCTTTGTTCAGAAAAATGCAGCGAGGTACCTAGTGCTAATTTTATTGATTCTGATGAATTTATTGATATACCTTGTGTAGAGATTGTTTGTGAAAATCCAATAGAGGTACCAAACATTGATTTCATTGATCGTACTGCATTACTAGATACATCTCTTGATATGGATCGCGAAATAATTTTAGAGGCACCCATAATTGATGTAGTTTGTTATGATCAATCTTTAGATACATCTTTTGTGAATATGGATAGTGAAAATTTTTTAGAAGTGCCTGAAATTGATGTTATTTACTTTGATGAGTCTCTTGCTATATCATATGCTGAGGTTGAATGTGAGAAACTTATGGAGATATCTGATATTGATTTGATTGGCTGTGACACATTGCTTGATACATTCTTGATAGGAAATGATTGTGAAATTTCTATTGATGAGCCTGAAATTTATTTCTTTATGTGTGATGAGTATCTGGATGCAAATTTGGTAGGAAATAATTTTGAAAATTTCATTGAGATACCAGAATTTGATTTAATTGGACATGATGCAGTTTTGGATTCATTTTATGCAGAGACTGATATTATTTCATTTCTTTCTGACCCTGAACGCTTGAGAGAGGTATTACATTGTTTTGCAGGGTCCAGAAGACTTCAGGAGTGGGTGCTCCAACTAAACAGGCTTCAGCCTCCTGGAAGGACTTCTGAAGGGCATCAAGAAGGAGGAGATGATCTTACTTTAATTAAAAGCACTCCACCCCTTGAATGGCTCTTGAACCTGAATCGTCTTAGGCCACCTGAACCATCTTTTGCAAAGTTCAAGTGTGGGGGAGTCCAATGTCTCCCAGCCACCCAGACTCCTCCACTACCAAGATGGAGGCTTCTTCTGGATCGACTCCGTCCACCAGAAATAAAGGGGAGATTTTTCTTTCTTGTATTTTCTTTTATCGCATTTTTCACTTTTATGTTTTCTAGAGTAAATTGAATAAATAGATATTGTAAATACCATGTCTTTTCTTTTAGCACTTTTTCTTGCATGAGTGGAAATAAATGTATCCCTTTAGGTTATCTTCATGTCATGTTAGAGTCTTTTGAAAATAAATTAAATTTGGTTGTTAAAACTTAGGATTTGAGTTCATGGATGAAATCTTGAATGCTTGAGTACGATTTTGCTTTAGATTCTTAATTGAGGATTTGAGATGAATCATTTGCACCTAGTGAGAATTAGCCTTATATTTGTAACACACATGTTATTAAACTCTAGAACTTGCTTAGGTTCTTTCGAAATCATATTTCAATGATTGGATCACATCTATAGAGGCTAATCCATTTGTTTCCCTTTCCACATCAATTTTTAGCAATAATCATGTTTATTCTCTTTTTCTTTGCTTATCTCCTACGCTTACCCATTTTTTCTATGGACTTGTTTGTTTGGGAATGTTCTAATGCTAGTTTGCCCGAGACGGACAAAGGATTAAGTGTGGGGGAGTGATTAGTGTTTTGGAATGTATTATCATCAAGGAAGCACTTCATTTGAAAAAAAAAAATTTTTTTTTGAAGTTAATGGATGTTTGTAGCACAAATGGCTTGGATTAAAAATTGGGAAGTAGGAATTATGGAAGCTTAAATTGCCAAAACTTTGCTAAAGTTTGGATTGAAGTTGTAAGCCTTAATTGTAGCAGAAAATCTGTGCAGAATTGAGGAACCAAAGTGGAAACAAGTGAAGGAAAAGAAAATCTGTGCAAAAGAAAAAAAAATCAGAAATGTTGTGCCAAATGAAGAGAATGATATGAAATTGTTTCGGCCACTCTTCTAGGAGCTGAGTTGCAGCTATATATTTCTGAAATCAGTGCAGGGATTGCTGGAATTTGAAGAAAAAGAAAAAAAATAGTTTGTATCAACTTGGAATTGAGTGTGCCATGGATGGAACTTGAATTTGTTGAGCTGAAATTCTCAAGTGAATCATGTGAACTTTCCACTGTTATTCGAGGCTCATTGCTGTGAGAAATCAGAGATAGAAAGGTCTAATTCATATGGTGTGAAACTGAAATCTGAAACACAGGAAAAACAGAAAAAAATCAGTGAAAACTGAGAAAACAGTTTGGTATCAACTTCAAGCTTTAAATCTGCCATTCTTATTTGATGCAACCTGCTGTCACGAATTAGATTGGAATTGGAGCTGTAATCTAAAATAGGAACTTGTGTTCCTTCTCTGAAGTGATCAGTTAGAAGGGTTGAAGAGAAAAAAAAAAGAAAAACAGTTTGAGAAAATAAGAAAAGAGAAGGAGAAAACAAGTTGGCACACCATTTGACTTGGCACCATGGAATCATTGAAGCTCACGGCAGCTCATGCAAATTGAAAATTTGTTCCACCATCATTCTGATTGCAGTAGAGAAAGAAAGAAAAAAAATTCAGAAAACAAAACAAAGAGCAAGGTTGGCACGAAATTGAAGGAAATGACACAAGGCAATCAAAGAAGGGTTTTTCATCCAAATCAAAGGAATTTATTCAAGTTTCACTCCACCATACTTTTGATATCATTAGAGGACTGTTAAGATGGGGTAAAGCACATTGGAAACATTGTTGAGCAACCAAGTTTCCCACTCCATCAATTTTTCTATTTTCTTGGCTTTTATTCCATTTCTTACCATTTTCCATGTTTTCACTTGTTTTTGTAGATATTGATCCTAATCATGATTAATGGTGGAGATTAGATAATAAGCAAGCTTATGGTAGTGCAAGAAGCATGTGTGTTTGAGTGAGCTCCACTTACATCATCAACTTAGAACTTAAGGAGAGAGCCACCCAAAATTTTCCTTGAAAGGCTAGTGATTTAAATTCATCTCAATGACTCATGATAGATGAAAAGGCCAATTTGTTGATTTAAGGACAAGATACTACTCCATAGTGCTTAGATTTATGAGAATTGACAACCCTAGGTAATTTCTTTTCATTTGTTTTTAATTATGCTTAAGAGAGCCTAAGGGATACATATTTAGTTGTTTCGCGAGACGCTCAAGGTTAAGTGTGGGGGAATTGATAAGCACCATTTTATTGATTATTTTAATTGCTAAAATCTATGTTTGATCCATGTTTTTATTGCTTAATTATGATTTTACCCTAGGTTTTGGAACTTTATCTTATTTTGGACTTAATTGCAAAATTACATAATTTTTGGATTATTTGGCCACTAATTTTCTGATATATTTTTGTAGGCATGAAAGGATCCTGGACCTAGGGCATACTGGGTCAAACTTGAGTCGGATGTGAACCGGATCGAATTATCAAGCCTACGATTAATCCGGGCCGTCCGATTCAAGAGCGGGTAGATCTGAGCCATCCGGGACGATCTGAAGCAATCCGAGCTAGGGTTAGGGTTGATCATGCTCTATGATCAAGATCTGAAGGTTTCATCCCAATCAGAGCTAAATCAACCGTTGGATCAAGCAAGGAGGGCTCTAGAGCGTCCATTCACAGATAGAGTTGATCTGGACCATCCGTTGCAAATCTGGAGGATCCGAGCTACCACAAGGCAGATCCTGACCCCAGATCATCATCATAAAAGTTTGGCTCCAATCAGAGCAAGATCAGCCGTTGGATTTTCTCAACTAAATCTGAGCAGTCCATTTTCTGATTACTTAAGGAAAAATTTCCCTGCTTCAGCCTTCGTCGCGTTTCCTCGCCACACTATTCATCTTCTTCGAGTTCTTAGTTTTTCAGTAGTTTTCTTCATCCAAAGGGGCGCGGCCCCTCAATTTCTCCATTTGATCGTTATCTGAGTCCTTGGAAGATAGCTAGGATCGAGATTTCAGCTCAATTGGCATCAGAACAAGGGTGTTTGAGGGTTTCGGCATCTTTGCTACCCAATCGATTGTGTCTCGACCACAAGCCACCTCCGACCATTTGAGTTGCTTGTAGGGGTTCTCAGGTGAGCTCAGAGGGTCTTCAATTCACAACCGCAAGCCATCCATCGAGACAAGAGAGATTGGACTGGAATTTCTTCCAGCTGATTCAGTTTGAGCAGAGTGATCGATTGAGGCTGTTTTTCCACTGATTTGCTGAGCCTAGGGGTTCGAAGCCAGCTCTTGATTGACAACCAAGAAGATTTTGAGCTTAGGGAGAGTTGAGGAGTAGTTTAAATCGTTTAATTTGAGTTTTCTAGCTGTAATCTCATTTCAACTTCACGTTCCTGTTTCTGAATTTGTTTTTAGCTGCTGTAATCTCGTTTCTGATTAGTTTATGTTTAATTAGGGTTCAATCCTTCTAGCTAAATAGTTTAGAAGCTTGTTTAGTGAACAAATAGATTCAATTACAGTTTATTTTCTGCTTACTTCTTGCATGCCACTTCCATTAGCTGCGTATCAGATTTTTCCTACAATTGCATTTCAGTTTCAGAAATTTCCAATTTGTTTCACTTTCGGTGAGTTAATTCAGTTGGTTTAAGTTTGTTTAGATCTTAGTTTCATTCCTGAATTCTGTTTAGCTTTGGTAAATCGAAATTTCAATTTTCTCTCCACTTAGATCACTGCGCAACCTCATTCCCTGTTTCTTACTTCTTGCGTGCCAAGCATTCTTTCATTTCTGCACTTTGTGCCAAAGGACAACTCAGCATTTGATTGGTGCCAAGTTTAACATGGTTTCATGTGCATCATTGCAATTGAATCAAGCTTGAATTGAATTCAATTTGATCAGAAATTTCAGGTTTAAAATCTGCAACTTCAATTACAGTTTCTGCACAATTATTTGCTGCTGAAGTTTTAATCCAATTTGTTTACTTCACATCCATTCACTTCACATCAGTAGCTTTGTTTGATTTGCATCCAATTCATGACATGTGAAACTGTTCAGTTATTTCTTTACTCAATTCGAATCTGAATTGTGAAGCTTTGAACACTCACTGATTTTGTATCAAGCTTAACTAAGTAGCTGACTTTGCATTTGGATATTCTGAATTCTGCTTTTTTTTCCATTTCACTCAGCATTGTATCAGTTCAATGTTTCTGAAGTTTGAATCAAGGGAACTTTAGCTTTTTCGAATCTCATTTGAACCTTGGATTTTGCATTCGAATTTGGTTTGATTTGAGTTTGTTCTACATATGAAATTCTGCACAATCTATTTCTGTATTTCTCTCTTCAGAATTGTATATCATTTCAATGGAAGTTTAACTTTTCAAGCTGAGCTAATTGCTTTCGCATTAGAATTGCTAGTGTGTAGTTGCTGCAATCTTCAGATTCTTCTTTACACATTGAAGTTTACCTCTTGCATGTTTGTATCAAGTAGTAAATGTTAGAATGGATTGCATTTAAGCTCGTTTGCTGCTGAAAAATTCCTTGCACTGTTTTTGTTTATCTTTGTAGAAATTTACTTTGCATTACTGATCAGGTTTGTCTTCTGAATTTGGTTGAGTGCCTTAGGTGATTAATTTTTCCATTGATTGAATTGTTGATTGCCATCACCTGTTTAGTTTATTAGCTAAGTTCCTTTTCTTCCTACTGAGTTTTCATTTCCGAATTGCAACCCAAACCCAATTTATTTTGAAACCCGAAAACACAAACGACACATAAATACGAGCGCGAATCAAACAAACCTTTAACTAGTCCCCGAGAAAAATACGACCTGTGACCCCTATATTACATTTTCAGATTTTGATTGTAAGAAGGGTTTCCAGCATTCATTCATTTATATCATCTAAATTTGAGGCCCACATTCGTGACACAATTTAATCAACATAGTTTGGGACCGTCAAATTTTTGGCGCCGTTGCCGGGTGTGAACCGGGCCGTCCGATTAATCCGGGCCGTCCGATTCAAGTTTGACCCAGTATGCCCTAGGTCCAGGATCCTTTCATGTCTACAAAAATATATCAGAAAATTAGTGGCCAAATAATCCAAAAATTGTGTAATTTTGCAATTAAGTTCAAAATAAGATAAAGTTCCAAAACCTAGGATAAAATCATAATTAAGCAATAAAAACATGGGTCAAACATGGATTTTAGCAATTAAAATAATCAATAAAATGATGCTTATCAATCTTCTTGAAAGCTTGTAAGAGGTCTCTACCTCAAGAAGGAGATCTTTCATAGTGTATGAGAGAGTGAGGAGAGTGGACCCTTGGATTAGTCACCTCAAGGAGGTGGATACCAAGTAAAATCGAGGTGTTAACATTGCTCAAGCCTTCCGCCGCAACCAATTTACAACGAGTAAAGATCGGAGCTAATCACCCCCCTCTAGCTCTCCTACCGGTCCTAACAAGTGGTATCAGAGCGAGATTGCTCTTCTTTGGACTCATCGCCAAGAGAGCAAGAGCTAGAGGAAGATGAAGTTTGAAGAAACCCTAATTTCAAGAAGCCAACATCAAGAGGGTTAAATTCAAAAATGGAGTTTGGCTACGACACTCGGGCACCTCCACTATTCGACAAAGCAAATTTCGATCTTTGGAAGTCAAAGATTGAAAATTTCTTCATGATGGAGATAGAGCAATGGTTTACTCTAATGGAGAGTTTTGAAGCTCCAACAAGCACCAAACGAAAGCTCCTCAAGAAAAGTAAATGGAATGAGGAGCAAATCAAGAGATGCGAGGCCAACGACAAAGTGACCAAGTTATTGGTCAATCTATTGCCAAGCACCATCTTGGACAAAATTGAAGAATTTCAAGATGCCAAAGAGCTTTGGAGCAAATTGGCAAAGCTTCATGAAGATCCCTCCACTGTACCAAATCAAGACAAATCCAAAGAGGGAGATTCATCGGAGGAAGAAGATTCGGAAGTTGAGAGATGCTCAACATTCGAAGATGAAGTTCAAGAAGCCTCCACTTCAAGGATTGGTGGGGAGCAAAATTTGTCATTGACATCAGATCAAAGAAAAGCTTCAACATCATCATCTGAGGTCAATAAAGAAGAAGAAGAATCGAGTGTCATCTCTACACCCCATGAAGGTATAACTATTTCAATTTGTAAAAATAAAGATCATTTTAAGTATAGGCAAAAAGGACACTATAAGAGTAAGTGTCCTAATTTGGTCAAGAAGAAGGTGCAAGTGGCACCCAAGACCAAGGAGAAGCTAAAGGAGGTCGACCCCGTGGTAAAGAAGGATAAGAAGCACATTGTGTGCTTCTCATGCAAACAAAAGGGACATTTTTGGAATCAATGTCCAAAGGGGAAGGATCCGACTAAGACAAAAAGGAGGAGCTCAAATCAAGGGGAGCCTCCAAGAACAAGACTAAGGTACCATTAGGTAATGGTACTTATTTTCATCATGATAATATACATGCTAGAAATAATTATTATCATTTTAATGCTATTTATCATGAAAATAGGAGGTATGAAAAACTTAAGGAAAACTATAGAGCCTTCCATGCTAGGACTACCACATCTAAGGATAGGGAACAAATTAGAACTTTCCATGGTAGACCTACCCAACACAAGGCCAAGAAGATTAATCACCAAGGTTATATTAGAAAACCAAGCCTTGATGAGGTAATGATGGAAAATCAAGTTTTGAGGTCAAAACTTGATAAATTGAAAAAATTAAGAAAATAGAAAATCTATTAAGGATAAAAATTAAACCTAGATTAGGAAATCAAGGACCCTCTAGGAGCAAGAAAGGTACAAACCTAAAACAAGAATGATGTCATCTTACATAGATCATATAGGTATGAACTCATCTAGGTCTAGGTCAAGTCAAGACAAAGGAAGTCATCCTAGAGTTGACCAAGACAAGACAACATGACTAAGCTTCGGAGAAGCCTAGAAAAGTCATTAGGAAGGTATCAAGGGAAGTTATCCCTAATGAATACCTAGAACACCCAAGGAGCACCAATAGGTTTTGGGTTCCTAAAAGTGTGTTCGCCACACCCTAGATAGGCCTAGGGAGTGTCAACTTAAATTGGATGGGTAGTTAATCCAACCTTGATGAAGTTGGCACTTTGGGGCATTTTCAAGGAGTTACAACCCTTGAAAATGAAGGAGTCATTTGTTTACTCTAGGAGGAGTAAAATTGTGCCGAACTATATTTTTGAAAGATTGAACTAAATAAAGTTGGCACAACTAGGTTAGAATCCAAAGATATGCCAAGTTAGGAAGTTTCAGCATTATCTTGGAAATTAGGGGCAAAATTAGGATTATCAATGGCTTAGCGATGAGTTAATTAGGATTATCAACTATAGAGCCTTCTATGCTAGGACTACCACATCTAAGGATAGGGAACAAATTAGAACTTTCCATGGCAGACCTACCCAACACAAGGCCAAGAAGATTAATCACCAAGGTTATATTAGAAAACCAAGCCTTGATGAGGTAATGATGGAAAATCAAGTTTTGAGGTCAAAACTTGATAAATTGAAAAAATCCCTTAAGAAAATAGAAAATCTATTTAAGGGATAAAAAATTCAAAACCTAGATTTAGGAAATCAAGGACCCTCTAGGAGCAAGAAAGGTTTGGGGTACAAACCTAAAACCAAGAATGATGGTCTATCTTATCATAGAGTTCCATATAGGTATGAAACTCAATCTAGGTCTAGGGGTCAAGTCAAGACCACAAGGGAAGTCATCCCTAGAGTTGACCAAGACAAGACCAACATGACTAAAGCTTCGGAGAAGCCTAGAAAAGTCATTAGGAAGGTATCAAGGGAAGTTATCCCTAATGAATACCTAGAACACCCAAGGAGCACCAATAGGTTTTGGGTTCCTAAAAGTGTGTTCGCCACACCCTAGATAGGCCTAGGGAGTGTCAACTCAAATTGGATGGGTAGTTAATCCAACCTTGATGAAGTTGGCACTTTGGGGCATTTTCAAGGAGTTACAACCCTTGAAAATGAAGGAGTCATTTGTTTACTCTAGGAGGAGTAAAATTGTGCCGAACTATATTTTTGAAAGATTGAACTAAATAAAGTTGGCACAACTAGGTTAGAATCCAAAGATATGCCAAGTTAGGAAGTTTCAGCATTATCTTGGAAATTAGGGGCAAAATTAGGATTATCAATGGCTTAGCGATGAGTTATTGGTACTTAGATAGAAAATCTAAGTATTTTTTTGTGATATTATGCCATGCGTTGTATGCCCTATCACATGCCATGACATCATAATTCATCATTCATATTTTATTATGAAAATATTACATGTCATGATATACATACATCATCTAGTTATAATATATATTTTTTTAATTATCATATTATGCATGTCATAGTCATTATCATGCATTAATTTAATTTTTATTAAAATTAAAGACATTGGCATTAATTGACATTTTAGGTGGATGATCAAAGTTTATAATGCCTAGGTAGAAATATATGAACCCTTAGTTTAGGGAGAACATGACTTTCACATCTCACTAAGACCATAAGTTGACTTACGTGTATTTTGAGATACATTAGAAACAAGTGAGATGTTAAGGTGATGAATGAAACTTAAGGTATTGATTAATGTGCATCCTATTGAGTTTTAGGTTTATCAAAACATGAATATAAATGAACTCCAATCATTGGGAAAGCTAATGTACAAGTTATGTGCATTTAGCCCAAGGAACATGGTTGGAAATTGTTTTTGAAATCTATTTCAAAACTATCTTGGAAAATCTTGGTGAAGACTATCTTTTGATAGATCTCATCATTGATGAATTGGATACAACATAGAGTGAAACATTGAAATATTTCAATGGTTTTCATTTTTGTGTCAATTTTTGAAAAAGGGAGGCATTTTCGTATAAAATTATTTTTCCCTGATAGTATATGTCATAAATAATGTCTACACAAAATTTTGAGATTTTTCAAATTTTGTAGAATTATTTAGGAGTTTCTGAAATTCGGACTAAAATTATTTTCAGAAATTAGAAACTCCCAATCGCTCAATCGATTGGTCAATCGATTGTTAAACCTTTTCTGCGAGCACAGAAGCTTGCATACTTAATCCATTGATCGATTAAGGGAAGTCGTAATCGATCAGCTGATCGATTATGCGAGCTTCTGTGCTCGCATAAAAGGTTTAACAATCGATTGACCAATCAGCTGATCGATTAAGGCATAGCTTAATCGATTGGGAGCCAACACCAATCGATTGGCACGACTGAAACTGTCTATTTTCAGCCAGTGAACCCAATTTTGAGTAACCTAACAATCCCTAGCCCTTTGAAATACTTTCATAAGTATATTTGGATAAATTTCATTGTGAAATCAAAAGGGGAGATGGTTTGGTGAAAACTATAGGGTTAAAGAGAGATTTTGATACAAGTTTTGAATCTTAAAATCTCAAAACCTCGAGTTGAGATTTCCTAAAGTTTTAGGAACTCAAAAATCATTGTTGGTGCAATGATAGAGGGTTAGAGCATGTTTTGAGGGGGAAGTCTTCCTTTTTTGGGATAAGTGAAAGAATGAAGATTGAGAATTTTCATTACGATGAATGCTCAAGATTGAGCATGGGTTCAAATGAAAAGTATGGGACTTTCATTGGGCATGTCTTTGACTATATAGACTCTCGGGGAGAGTTTTTGATGTGTGTCAAAGGGGGAGAAGATTGAAAGGCTAATAGGGATTAGTCTTTCTCAAACATATTATCAAACATCAAAAAGGGGGAGATTGTTTGTGCAATTTTGGTTAGGTCAGGGTTGACCTAGTTTGACTAAGTTCGGGTGAGTTTATGTCTGGTAAGCTTGGTAAGCTTAAGATTGGATGTTTCGATGTTTAATAATGATATTTGAATATCGCATGATGTTTGAATATCGTGTGAGTCAAGTGAGTCAAGGTTGACTAGAGACTTAACTAGAAAATACCTAGTGAGACTATGCACACCTAGTGGGATTAGGTGAAGTCCAGGTGGATCGGGGAGATCGGACGCTGGCATGGGAAAAGACCTAGTGGGACTAGGTGAAGTCCAGGTGGATCGGGGAGATCACACGCTGGCAAGGTGGAAGTCTACCGAGAGACTAGACCTAACTCGAGGGTTAGGCAAACCTGGTTGGGAATCAGGTTAAATCCTAGTTGGGAGCTAGGCAGGAGAAATCCAGGCTGGTCAAAGGGTTGATTGGACACTTGGTAGAGAAGTCCTAATAGGTCACGGTTGACCAAAGTTAGGCAAAGGAACCTGAGACTTGTGTACACAAGTTAGGGTTGGGCTCAATCGATTGGGGTTGGTTTCTCGCGAACAGAAGTCTTCTTAATTGATTAGGTGATCGATTAAGGAAGAAGTGAATCGATTGGGTAATCGATTGGGAGAAATGAGTTGCGAGAACAGAGTCTGGCTGAATCGATTGGGTAATCGATTCAGCCTCACCTTAATCGATTGGGTAATCGATTGGGAGAAATGAGTTGCGAGAACAGAGCATGGCTAAATCGATTGGGTAATTGATTCAGCCTCACCTTAATCGATTGGGTAATTGATCAAGGTGTTCTGTAATCGATTGAATAATCGATCAAGGTGTTCTGTAATCGATTGGGCAATCGATTACAGCAGATTTGCACGAGAGCACAGAAAGATGCTGAATCGATTCAGCAATCGATTAAGGTTATTCTTAATCGATTGGCTAATCGATTAAGCTTCAAAAAAATAGTCGTTGAACGACTAAGTTTGACGTGGTAATCCTAGGAATCTTGTTGACCACAAGAAAATTCCTAAGTCTGATATGGAAAAAATATATATTTTAAAAAAATTGAATTTTCCTAAGTCTGACACAATCCTAGGAATCTTGTTGACCACAAGAAAATTCCTATGTGTCTTAGGAATTTTCCATGAATATTTTAGTTTTAGAAAAATAATAACTTTCTTGATTTGGTTTCTTTTCCAGTCTAACACAATCTTAAGAAATCTTGTTAACTACGAGAAAATTTCCCTAAAAGTCCTGGAAAATTTTCCAAACTCAAGTAAAGATTATTTTCAACGATATTTCGAAAGATAAAAAGATTTTCGAAATAAGTTCTAGAAAATAATAGTATAATATTTTCAAAAGTATTAAAAAAGATAGTGAGTTTTTTTGAAAATAATTGATTAAGTCCTATAAAAATTTTTTATCGATCATCAAATAAATTAAAAAATATTCATAGTAGTTAGCCCATTAATTTAAACATTCTTAATCAACTATCTATTAAAAATAATTTTTCTGATAATTAGGACATAAATTTAAATTTTAAAAATTTAAAAAAAAAACAAAACGTCCTAGCGCTGGATCATTAATTATCCGGACTCAACTTGCTCGATGATATTGTACTTAGAAGTAAAATGAATAGCTAGATTTTAAAATTTAACATTGAGTTCAACGTTTGATTTATCCAATTAGTTCACAGATTTCGCAATCATTTATCAACTTGATTTCCAATTTAATTTTCTTACATACATTTTAATTTAATAGAAATGAGCGGTGTGGTTAACATTTGTTGTTTAATTTTTTTTTAAACTACAACAAATAAAAAAAAACTAACAAATTTTTATGAGTCAAAACACTGTCTTAATGGGCGAGTCGAAATTTAACAAAAAGGCAAATTAATGACAAAATTACCCGCGAAATGTAATTAATGAAACTGAAAAACAGAGTGATTCGTTTAGCAACAACCTTGTAATTAATTATCTAATTAATCCTTAATCTAAGACCTGATTAAGTTCGTTTAGCATGATTAATTAATTCCATATATCATACTAATTCGCTTCGCAGCAACTAATTCTGTTTAATCTGTTTATTATCTGGCGATTTTCTCTGTTAGATTTCCTGGTCGATCTATTTAAGCACCTCCTTCCTTCCCTTCAATTTCCACTCCAAATCTAACATCTCCTCTTCTCCTTCCACTTTCGTAATTAATATTTCTCACAACCTCATGGCTGCTGCAGTTGTCAACAACGATATGCAAATTTCCTCCTTCGCCGCCAGCAGACCAATCGAGGTTCGCTCCGTGTGGGCTCATAACCTCGACGAGGAGTTCGCCTTTATCCGCTCCGCCCTCCCATTCCACCCCTTCGTAACATTGGACACCGAGTATCCCGGCGTCGTCGTCACTTCCAAAGCTCCCTACTGCACTCTCACCCTACCCCAGCGCTACGACTTGATCCGGGCCAACGTCGAGTCCCTCCACATCGTCCAGGTTGGTCTCACCCTCTCTGACGCCGCCGGCAACCTCCCATGTGCCCTCTACAGAGACGGCAGTACTTATGTGCGTTACGTGTGGGAATTTAATTTCCGCGACTTCGACATCAACCGAGACCGTTACGCCCCTTCCTCCGTCGAGCTGCTCAAGGCTAATGGCATCGACTTCCAAAAGAATCAAACATGGGGCATCGACTCTTGCAGATTCGCCGTGCACTTGGCCACCTCCGGCTTGCTTTCCTTTGGACAGTTTAATTCTCCCGTCTCCTGGGTTACCTTCCAAGGCGCCTACGACTTCGCGTTCCTCGTGAAGATGCTGACATGCGAATGCAAGTTACCAAAGGCCGTTCCTGAGTTCTTGTACCTTGTTCGCTTCTTCTTCGGCGAGAGGGTGTTCGATGTGAAGCACCTTAGCAAGCATTGTCGTGGGCTTTATGGAGGATTGGAGCGGGTGGCCTCTGGCGTTCAAGTTGAGCGAGCAGTGGGCTCTCGACATCAATCCGGCTCCGATAGTTTATTAACATGGCAGGTGTTCTACCAAATCGCTTCTCGTGTGAATCCAGAACTCATCCATCGTCCAGAACACATGGGAGCACTCTTTGACCTCGAACTGCATTAGTACGGTGGCTTTTGGGATCTATCTAGAGTTCATGGTTTATCTCAGTGGTTCGGCATTAGCTTATTTTGTCCACAAGATATTGTCCATTGCTTCATCGTATCTTTTTGTATTTTAGTACAGATTACATGTCGCATCAGATTAAGCAAACAATTTGTCAATATTAATTCTTTTGGATTCTTTGGATCATCAACTTGTTCTTTTGCTTTGCCTTAAATCATCCCCTATTGTGTTCTGGATCATACTCTGTTCAAATTCTGAACGATACTGATGAACATGTCAGACACTGCATGATAGATCTTGGAAAGCTGTTAATGTACATAGAAACGGCTAGAGATGACATTGAATGATGCCTTCGTTTAAAAAATGATACTGAATATATGGTTACGATGATCTTATTAATTATTAAGTGTTTTTGAAAAATTGTAATCTAGACTAGGAGTACAAAGTGCTTAAAATATTTGATTTTATTTCTTGACGAATAGAAATGATAAAAATTTGTTTCTTTGATAATGGTATATTATATTGTGGCGACTTATTTCATTTTTTTTTCACTCTTCATAATGTTATATATTAATTTTTTTTCCTGAACGAATCATTTGTTGCCTAAATGAATTCTAGTTTGGAAAGAGGTTTGAATTGATTAGTATTTGTTTATAAGGGAACCATTTTCTTTATTTTCTTAAAAAATTCATTTATGCAATATATCATACTATAAATCACGGGGATCAAGCATCAATCGGACTCTATTATCAATGTCAAACAGTCACCTCTTGTAGGTGCCTACATGTCACATGTAGACTAACATCCTCTCTGGCTATCCTCGCTAACCCCATCCCTCTAGGAGTCTGGCTCCTCTAGTCTCCAATGCAAGGCAAGCGAAGGTTGAAGGATGTGTAATTATACTCGTGTCCTTCCATGACCCTAGCTAGGGGCTAGGGTCTCCAAATTGCACATGGGTCACTGCCCCAACTCACTTTTAGCAAATGGTCAGTTATCAATAGATTTGTAATATCTTTACTACGAGCAGTTTGCTATATATGAATTAGATATATCATTTTGGTGGATATATTCACCCTCATACGCACAACAAACGAGAGAAAGGAAGGCAAAAAAAATACTTAGTTAATAATAATAAAATAAGATAAAATTTATTTAAAATATAGAAGATGATATAATAAGGGACAGAGCACAATGGCGTAGAAGGAGTCTTATAGCCGACCTCACCTAGTGGGATAAAGCTTGACTATTGTTGTTGTAATATTTGCAAGTATTGTTTTTCTTTCCTCACTTGCCAACATTTATATCAACTCATTTTGAATTTTGCAATCAAGATATGTACTATAAGTCTCATGACCTTTACTCTTCCAGAAGTTCTCTTTCATTACTAAATCAAACTATATAATCAATTCAATCATTTGTAGGACTATACCATTATTTTAAACATAAAGCTTTTCACAGCTTCCTCGAAATGCTATGTTATTTTTTGCCAATCGTTGAACAACTACGATTATCCTCTGTATCACATTTTTCCAATATTTTCTTTCTTTACTAAATTGTACTTGTACACACCTACATCAAACACTTTATTTGTTCTCAATCATTTTCCAATTCAAGTCAATTCATCCTCCATTTACTCTTTATTCGCTCCATGATTTGTAAGACAATGACTCAAATTATGTCAATTATTGTATCCTTCATTAGCTATGTGATCGTATCTAGTATTGGTTACTTTCTTCTAATTGAATAACATACAACAAAAACAAAAATAATTAAAAATAGAAATTCTTTTGAGGAGAAACTAAATATAATAGTTATTTTCTGTCACTTTTCTCCACGTTTGGTGAAATTTGCTTATAATGTGACACATTGAAATGTTTTTTAGTGTTATCATTAGGAAACACATTGCATACATCTCTCTTCCGACCTTTTTATACTATAAACTCTCTAACTTTCTTATCAATGCTGTCCCACTTCGCTGACAGAGTAAATTCTTAAGTTGAACATACTTATCCTCTTTCTCATTATCATTCAATTCATCCACATTGATAGATTCAAGAAATTTTTTAGTGTCAATCTCATTCTTATCCAATTAATTATCTTATTCTCCACTAATTGAATTATCAACTATGTTTCCAACCTTTGTAATTTTTATTTGAAACAAAGTATTTATTGATATTTCCAGTTTGACTTTGAATTATTTCTTCAATCTTGAGATTTCTTTTTCTTTTTCGAGACTCGGACATGTACTTAGGAGGCATAGTTAATCTAAGAATTTAGCAAACGATTCAAAGGAGCATACACTTTTGCTTATATTACAATTTTATGAGACATTTATTCAAACTTTTAGTAAGCATATGAATCCAAAGCTCACCTTAATGAAGATTTATTTCAATAGATTAATGTAATTCCTAGTATTATCATAAAGTAGCAAAAACAACAATACTCAAACTAAAAGCTCGCTCTCTCTTCTTTGATTGGGTTCTTGTCTACAAATTTAATAGAGTCACAAATATTTTTTTCCCTTTAATTCAAGATCTCAAAGCATATACACAAATCTTATTTCATCTATTAAGCAAGTCAAGGAATCTACTCATACATTTGGAAAAACAAAATCTAAACTAATAATCGAAAAAAGTAAGAGGATGAAGAAATCAAACCTTCTAGCTACCAAATAAATGATTCTATTGGCATATCTTTCGTCACATTTGAAGAAACTTAAAGGGGAAAGAAGAGAAAAAGAATTTTTCTGTTTCTATGAATAAGCTTGATTGAATAAACTTTCTCTCTTTCTCTTAGATTTGGGTTGTAAAAGCTTGCTTAAAATATGTATTCTTGTTGTAACCCCAAATCTATGAAGTACTCCTGATTCTAGACTCTTTCACATATAGTCACTTTGTTTTTTTTTAGAGTTTGATATATTTGCATTTCCTTATTCTATGATTTGATTGTTTGTGGTTTGATTCTATTGTGCATATACGAACGTGACACCAAAAGCACATTTTTGTATTCCAAAGGGTGCAAAGAAGGACCGAAAGGTAAACCTAATCCTCCGACCTATGGAATATCGAGATGGGGGGGGGGGGGGGCAAATGAAAATAGGTCGGGTTACCACGACGATTCCCTAGGCTTTCACAAAGCTTAATGGGGTTGCCTCATTCAACACCATACAGTAAGGGAAGGCAATTCAAGAACCATAGGGCATCTCATGAAGAAGCCTCTGTAAGAAAATGGTTTTTCAGCAATATTGCTCTAAAAGTAAACGTTGAATTTGGGTGAATACATTGGTGTAGTTTGAAAAAATTACGTCGGGTAAATCAGAATTGTCTACCTACATAAACAATCATGAGAATTGAGAAACCAAATATAAGTTAGGGTGTTTATAGTTATTGTAGTGAAACTAAGTCCTAGGATCCTATCTTATCCCTATTACTTATGGGAAGTTAATAAAGCAGTGAATAGGGACATACTTGTAAGTTGGGGTTGCCTTGATAGTTGTATCAAGAAAAGATCATTTATGAATTGATAATGATCAGAGTAAATGTACCCATCATTTACTGAACTTACTAGATGTCAAATTAGAATTCATAAGTTAATATTCAGGATTAGTCATTGAGAATTCCTAAATTAAAATTTGTATGATGTTAAAATTAAAAGAAACATGTGTTGGTGCCCCGGTTGGTTTTGATGCGATCAACCAAGTTAGGTTAGGTCCTGTTGGTTTTAATCCCTCTGCTAAGTGTGCAGGAACTTAGGTACGGAGGAAGTTAAGCGTAAGACGCAGTGGACGAGAAGGATTGTGCGGGGAAGTGAGCCGACGGGCTCAGTACAATCCGAGGGACGCGGAAGCTGCGGAAGAGTACACCGGTGGAGCGAGAAGGACATGCGCGGTGTTCGAGGGACGAGAAGCCGGGAGGAAGGACGCTCGAGGGGCGAAAGGCCGGAGTCGGGTTCGGGTGAGCCTAACTTCGGTTGGCCGGAAATCACCCAGAAGACGAAGAATCAAAAAGACTAGTCCAAGCGCCCAAAAGAAAAGAAAAAGTTATTTGGTGCAAAGGAGGATCGAACCCAAGACCTCAACAACACACACTAACCCACCTACCATTTGGGATAAAGGGTGATTGCAATGAGATGTTGCCAATATTCAAAAAGACTAGTCCAAGCGTCTAAAAGAAATGAGAAAATTCGCCCAAAAGAATAGAGAAAAGTTTTGGTGCCAAAGAAGGATCGAACCCGAGTCCTCAACAAGAAACATTAACCCACTTACCATTTGGGATAAAGAGCAATGACAATAAAGTGTTGCCGCTATTACTACTTATAGTTTACAACAGCGATATGGAGATTCCAACAGCCATCTCGAGCGAGATAAAATTTTAATTAAAACAATTAAAACTTAAAGGATAATGTTACATTATCCTTTAATCAAATCCAATGGATGCAGTTTAATCTCATCCAAGATCAACCATCCAGATTACATCCATGGATCAACGACCAAGAGAAATAAGATCAACAATCTAGATTTATTCTCTTAGGCTATAAATAGACTCAGAGGTTTTGCTTTAATTTTCATTCATTCAATTCTATTGTAATTCTCTAAGTTTAGTGATCTTCAGTTGTAAGGCTTCTCCGCCACAAGGAGATTTTTTTTGAGCTTTAACCGTCTTGGAAGCAACGACCAAGTTGCAACCAAGTTTTTTTTAATAGACAAGTTTCCACCACTTTTCATTTATTAGCCGTCTATTCACCCCTCTCTAGCCGGACCAACCCGATTCAACAAGTGGTATCAGAGCCAGGTCGCCGCAGAAGGACTAACCGCCAACTGCAGTAAATTTTAAGATGGTTGGACCAGCGATATACCCGCCTAAGTTTGAGGGGGAGTTCGCGGCATGGAAACGGAAGATACAAGTATTTTTTACTACGGATTATGAATTATTATTATTATGAAAAATGGCTATGCAGCTACCAAAGACAATGAAGGAAAGATCAAGGATCCTGATTCTTGGAACAAGAAGGAACAAGTTGATGCTGTAGCAAACGGAAAGGCAGAATTTCATCTGCTGACCGTCCTCCCAGAGCAAGATGTGAACCGGATCGGTAAGTATGAATCGGCGAAGGAACTTTGGGAAAAGTTCTTGGAACTGCACGAAGGAACCTCGGAAGCAAAACTTGCGCGACGAGATGTTCTTCGAAGCCGACTGACCAATCTATGGATGGAAGACGGAGAATCTGTTGCGAGATTACATGCAAAGGTAAAAGAACTAATCACAAGCCTCGAAAATCTCGGAGAAAAGGTAACTAACCGCGATGCTCAAAGGTACGCTCTAAACGCGTTTCCGAGAACCCTGGAATGGACCTCGGTAATCAATGCGTATTATATTTCAAAAAATCTAGAAATAAGTACTTTAGAACAGTTATTTTCTACTTTGGAACTTCACGAATCTCAGTTTGTAGAAAAGAACAGGAAAGCTGACAACATTGCGCTAAACACAAGGAAGATCCAACTCGACGAAGAATTTTCAGCGGATGATGAAGAAACAGCACTAGCGGTAAGAAAATTATGTAAATTCATTAATACTAACCTCTCAAAAAGGGTGCAGAGAAAGAAAAAACGAACGGTCCGATGCTACAACTGCAATGAGGAGGGACACCTGAAAGATCAGTGCCCTAAACTAAAGAACCAGCCAAAGAAGAAAAAGACACTAAAAGCCACCTGGGACGAGACCTCGTCAGATGAATCGGAAGCCGGAGAGTTCGTCGGACTTGCACTGATGGCAAGCCACCAGGACGAAGATGAAGAAAGCACCTCGGGAGAAAGCAGCAATGAAGAGAAAGATCTTAACTTCGAAACCGACCCGGTAAGTGAGGTATGTCTACTTCCACCTGCTCGAATCTACTCGGTAATAAAATCCATGCTTAAGTCGATGAATAAATTGGAGATAGAAAACTCTGAGTTAAAAGAAAGATTTGGCACTGTATGCTCATCTGTTCTATCCGACCAATTAAAAATAGAAAATGAAAATTTGAAGAATCTAGTGGAGAAATTAGAAAATGATATTGCATGTTTAAGAATTAAAAAGAATTTTTATCCTGAAAATCTGAATTAGTATGTTAAAAATCATAAGGGCCAGATTAGGAAAATTCCTAGAAATTATATTCCTCCAAAGTTTTTGATTAACCCCGTAGATGAAAATTTATTTTGGGTTCCAAAATTTATTTTAAACTGATAAGTTTTTTTGTGCAGAATTCTTTTACAAAAGTTATATTAATATTTTTCAAATATTTTCGGTCAAAATTTGAAATTAAAATTTTAAAAAAAATAGATAAATAATTTATTTTTATTGATCTAATTTTTCATGATTCAGATATAGTGGAAAAACTCATTATAATTTAAAAAAAAAAATTGAAGTATTTTTTGATTTTTTTTAAAAAAATATTCTTCAAAAAGCTCATATCTGTTATTCAGACTTGATAAACAAATTTAAAGCTGAAAATTTTTGTCTAAACTCATATCCTCATCTTCGACTTTGACAAAAATATTTAGAGTTTTTTTATAAATGTTCGATTTTTTATGAATTGTTTATTGAAATCTATTTTTTTCGATAAAAAAATTGGAATTAACTTCGAAAAAAATATGTCATTTTAAATTTGAAAAATTTATGGTAATGCGATTCTTTTTTCTTAGAATATTTGTTATCACACTTAAAATTTTTCTTCTTCCCTAATTATATTTCCCCATTTTTTTTATGTGATCAAAGGGGGAGGAATAATATTAAGTTAAGGGAGAGAGTAGTTTATGTTCGGGGGAGGTTATGTACATGATTGCAAAATTTTTTTATGCTTAATTCGGTTACAATATTATTATTGTTTGTTGTTTATCCCTAACTAAACTTGGGTTGATGCACATCAAAATGGTGGAGATTGTTGGTGCCCCGGTTGGTTTTGATGCGATCAATCAAGTTAGGTTAGGTCCTGTTGGTTTTAATCCCTCTGCTAAGTGTGTAGGAACTTAGGTACGGAGAAAGTCAAGCGTAAGACGCAGTGGACGAGAAGGATTGCGCGGGGAAGTGAGCCGACGGGCTCAGTACAATCCGAGGGACGCGGAAGCTGCGGAAGAGTACACCGGTGGAGCGAGAAGGACGTGCGCGGTGTTCGAGGGACGAGAAGCCGGGAGGAAGGACGCTCGAGGGGCGAAAGGCCAGAGTCGGGTTCGGGTGAGCCTAACTTCGGTTGGCCGGAAATCACCCAGAAGACGAAGAATCAAAAAGACTAGTCCAAGCGCCCAAAAGAAAAGAAAAAGTTATTTGGTGCCAAGGAGGATCAAACCCAAGACCTCAACAACACACACTAACCCACCTACCATTTGGGATAAAGGGTGATTTGAATGAGATGTTGCCAATATTCAAAAAGACTAGTCCAAGCGCCCAAAAGAAATGAGAAAATTCGCCCAAAAGAATAGAGAAAAGTTTTGGTGCTAAAGAAGGATCGAACCCGAGTCCTCAACAAGAAACATTAACCCACTTACCATTTGGGATGAAGAGCGATAACAATAAAGTATTGCCGCTATTACTACTTATAGTTTACAACAGCGATATGGAGATTCCAATAGCCATCTCGAGCGAGATAAAATGTTAATTAAAACAATTAAAACTTAAAGGATAATGTTATATTATCCTTTAATCAAATCCAATGGATGCAGTTTAATCTCATCCAAGATCAACCATCCAGATTACATCCATGGATCAACGGCCAAGAGAAATATGATCAACAATCTAGATTTATTCTCTTAGGCTATAAATAGACTCAGAGGTTTTACTTTAATTTTCATTCATTCAATTCTATTGTAATTCTTTAAGTTTAGTGATCTTCAGTTATAAGGCTTCTCCGCCACAAGGAGATTTTTTTTGAGCTTTAACCATCTTGGAAGCAACGACCAAGTTGCAACCAAGTTTTTTTTAATAGACGAGTTTCCACCACTTTTCATTTATTAGCCGTCTATTCACCCCTCTCTAGCCGGACTAACCCGATCCAACAACATGTACTCTTTATTAGTAAAGAGAAAAATATCATAGCATGTAATTCATACCATATGTGTTATAGTGACAATAAAAGTAATAAGAGGATAGTGTTGGACCTTGGATGGCTAGAGAGGGGGGGGGTGTGAATAGCCAGACACAAAATCTCTTGGCTTTTTTTCGTTTTTGCACTTAAGTTAGCAGCGGAAGAAAAACAGAAACAACACAAACATAAATACAAAACCTGAAAGAAATGAACCAGATGCTAACAAGGAAGATTTACAAGGTTCGGGGATAACTTGCCCCTACTCCTTGACGTGCCGGTGAGGTGGGCGATCCCTTGATCGTCGGCAGATCAAGCTCCGGAACTCCGGCTAATAGCTTCTCCTTTTCGGTGGAGTAACCTCTCCACAATCGTCTCAGAAATATACAGATGAAGCACTAGAGACTCGAGAGGAAAGCTCACACAATAGATGTAGCAGAAATGCTCAAGCAAGAACACTACAGAGAGCACAACAACCCAACAAAACCCACAACAAACCCTTTGCTTGTTTTCCTCTGTTTTTTTTCTTCCCCCGCTCCTCTGCTTCGCCAACTTCTTCTTAAGCTTCTGCTCATCACCAAGCGCGTCTGCACCCACTGAACCAACGCTTCATCATCGCTGACCCATTGACCTTCACAGAGCGCTCAGTCCACTGAAGACCTCTTCAACTGAGCCTCGGTCAGTCGTCAGCCGCGCCAGAAGCCGTTGAAACCTGCGAACAGAAAACAGACAAACCTACCGAAGCGAAAGTCGCCAATTGACCCTCCTTCTTGGTTTGTGTCATCTCTGTATCCCTGCACACTCATCAGAAGGATTAGCACAATAAATCAAAGCGTATCAGAAGAAATCAGAAGCGATCAGGTAGTCTGACAGTGATTCAAATTAAAGTTATCAGACACTGATCGGTCACCCTGACCGATCAGTTACCCTTCTGACCGATCAGACTCACCTCTGATCGATCCAGTAAGGATCTGATCGGTCTCACTAACTGATCAGAGATCAGGGATCGATCACCAGACCGATCCTAAACCTACTATTGAACTCTCAGTGCTAGAACCCAGCCATGGCCTAATCGGTTCACTGACCGATCATGTCACTTCCTGACCTTTCCAACCAAAGTCACCTGATCGGTCCCTTGACTGATCAGGTTATGCCCTGATCGGTCAAAGGGACCGATTAGGTCACCTCTAGGCCGATCAGGAGCCCCCTTGATCGGTCCAGGAGGACCCTGATCGGTCGCTTTGACCGATCAGGCTGTTCTCCAGACTCTTTCTGATCTCTCTTTGATCGTTCACCAAAACGATCAGAAACCACATAGAGTGTTTTTGTTCTCTTTTTGATCGTTCACCAGAACGATCAGACACCCTGGATCGGTCACCAGACCGATCTATTATCAAGGGAGTGAAGGATCGATGTAGGCGTGCAGAGGGGGGGGTGAATGCACTTTCACGGATCGTTTTGATCTCTACAGAGTTGTTAGCGCAGCGGAAATAATATGTAAAAGGAATAAACAATGCTAACAAGAAATCTTTTACTTGGTATCCACCCAGATGGGTGACTAGTCCAAGGATCCACGCCGCGAGCACCACTTTTCACTATCGAAAAGTCTCCTTGAGGTGGAGAAACCTTTACAGCAGAATCTTCCTCTTTACAGATGCAGAAATATGATGGAGGAAGCAAAAATCACTCTACAATTTGGCAGCACTTCGTTACTGTACGGAACCGTACGTGCATGTGTAACGAGGAGCTCCTTTTATAGGTGAAAAGGACAGATTCGCAGTCTGTCCGGACCCGCACCAGTCGACTGCCCCGAGGGCAGTCGACTGGCCCGGCATTAAATGCCGGCCAACGGCTAGCCAACAGCTAGCGAACGGCTAGCCAACGGCTAGCCAACGGCAAGTTTTGGGGTATACCAGTCGACTGCCCCAAGGCCAGTCGACTGGTCCGAAGCTGTGAACTTTCTGTGCGTTTTGGCAGTCGACTGCCTCTGGGCCAGTCGACTGCCCAGCCTCCCAGCTCAGCTCCAGCCACTCCGGACATTCTCCTTCGCGTATGCCTTCAGGTCTGCTCCCTTGGTTCGCCCTTTGATGTCCTCTTCCTCTGGCTATCGTCCCTCGGATGCGCACGCAAGTCTTCCCTTGGCTTGCCTCCATGCCACCCTTCACGTGTGCCCTTTGAAGTCCACTTCCCGGCTTGCCCTTGGAGCTCTCCTCCCTCGGCTCTCATCCGTCGGATAGGTCCACCAAGTGTGATTCTCCAAGTCCTGCAAACTCAATCACACAAATCAAATACAACATAACACTCTAACTTTAAACCTATTCGCCCACACGTCAAAACCATGATCTTCTAATCATTTAAGGGCCGATTGCCTCAACAATCTCCCCCTTTTTGATGTGCGACAATATGTTTAAGTTAGAGATAAATAACAGCAATAGCAATAGCAAAAGATAGCAATTGAAACATTATGAGACATAATAACCCTAAGAGGTAACCTCCCCCTTAACTTATGTCTTCTCCCAATTTTCAATTCTAATCACATTCCAAGTTATGTTTCCACTTAACAACATCAATATATGTAAGAATGTAAGACATATCAAAACCTAAGAGGTACCTCCCCCTTAATCCATGTCTTCTCTCTAAATTTTAACCTTTCAAGGTCTAAATTAGACAAAATACCTAAAATCATCAATTTTAAGTCAAAATTCTAACTTAAACCACCCATTCTCCCCCTTTGACACCATCAAAATGATTGCCTCAAGCAACCAAACCCTACGACATCAAATGTGAGAATTTTCGATTTCTGAAATTTCTCACAGTGGCTGAAAACAGGCGTGCCAATCGATTGCCCATAGGGCAGTCGACTGATACGCTATCAGTCTGATATTTCAGGTTTTCTGCCGAATTTCAGAAACTTCTAGAAAATTCCAGAAAATTCCAAAAATTGTAAAATTTTGCATACATGTTTGAAATGTTATACTCTATCAGGGAAAAATATTAAACCATATAAAATTTCAAACATGCATGACTTTTGATAAAAATCCAAAAGTTTTGAAAATCACTACATTTTGTATCAAACTTTGAAACCAAATTTGCAATCATATGACTTTGAAAGACATGACAAAGTATGTAAAACATAAAATGGTTTTCAAAGTTTTAAAATGTCCAACTATGATCTTTGGCAAAGTGTCCATTGATTAAATACTTGCCTCCCCCATAGTTGGTTTAGTTTTGATATTTTGATACTTTTAATGGTTCAACAATGTGCCACAAGCACAAGTGAGCCAAATGTATCACCCTAATGGATCAAGCACCCTTTTTCAAAGCTAATGTCTCCAAGTTCATTCTATATTTCCACAAAACACATTCCAAGGCCTCTTCTTAAGGATGTAAACTCCGATTCGGGAAGAGGCTTGGTAAAGATGTCGGCTAGGTTCGACTTTGATTCAACATAGTGTAATTCTATGTCTCCCCTTGCCACATGGTCTCTAATGAAGTGATGTTTCACTTCAATGTGTTTTGTTCTAGAATGGTGAACCGGATTTTTAGTTAGGTTGATGGTGCTTACATTATCACACAAGACTTTGACCTTGGTGTAATGTAGCTCATAGTCCTCTAGGGTGTGTATGATCCAAAGGAGTTGGGAAACACATCCACCCATTGCCACATATTCTGCCTCCGTTGTTGATAGGGCAACACATGGTTGTTTCCTACTACTCCAACTAACTAAAGAAGACCCAAGGAATTGACACCTTCCACTTGTACTCTTCCTATCTAACTTACAACCCGCATAGTCCGAGTCGGTGTATCTAATTAGATCAACACTAGGGGTTCTAGGATACCAAAGTCCGACATTTAGGGTCCCTTTCACATATCTTAGGATCCTCTTGACTACAATCAAATGAGACTCTTTGGCACATGATTGGTACCTTGCACACATTCCTACCGCAAAAAGTATATCGGGCCTACTAGCGGTTAGGTATAGGAGACTACCAATCATGCTCCTATATTGTTTAGAGTCTACCATTTTCCCTTCAATGTCACTATCCATTTTCACATTGGTTCCTATGGGTGTAGATGCTTCCTTAGCATGTTCCAAACCAAATTTCTTTAGCATCTCTTTAGCATATTTGGTTTGAAATACATGTGTACCTTCATTAGTTTGCTTAACTTGAAGACCTAAGAAAAAGGTTAACTCTCCTACAAGACTCATCTCAAATTCATCTTCCATACACTTGATGAATTCTTATAGGAAGTCATTATTTGTTGACCCAAAAATGATATCATCTACATAGACTTGGGCAACAAATATGTCCTTATCATTAGATTTTAAGAACAATGTAGGGTCAATTGTTCCTCTTCTAAACCCCTTAGACACCAAAAAGGAAGAAAGCCTCTCATACCAAGCCCGGGGAGCTTGTTTCAGTCCATATAAGACTTTCCTTAATTTGAATACGTGTCTTGGATAGTTGGGGTCTTCAAACCCGGGGGGTTGTTCTACATAAACCTCTTCCTTAATGATCCCATTTAGGAATACCGACTTCACATCCATTTGATGGAGTGTAAAATCCATGTGAGTGGCATAGGCTAGTAGAATTCTAATTGATTCTAACCTAGCTACGGGGGCATAGGTCTCATCATAATCTAATCCCTCAACTTGGTTAAACCCCCTAGCCACTAATCTAGCCTTGTTGCTAGTGATTTTACCTTGGTCATCTAATTTGTTCCTAAAGACCCATCTCGTGGTTACAATGATACAATCAGTGGGCCTAGGAACTAACTCCCAAACTTCACTCCTCTCAAATTGGTTTAGCTCTTCTTGCATGGCCAAAACCCAATCAGCATCTCCCAATGCTTCATCAATGGTCTTGGGTTCTAATTGGGAGATTAGAGCTATTTGACTAGTTTGATCCCTAAAGTAGGACCTAGTCCTTACTCCTTGATTTACATCACCCATAATTTGGTCAATAGGATGATCATGGTGATGTCTCAAGGGTCTAGAGGTTGTAGGTTCATTTACTCCT
>JAGFNQ010000138.1:238131-254157 GCA_024364735.1 Boesenbergia rotunda
CCTTGGGCATGAAAACTCATGCTTGTACCCATTTTCAACACAAAATTGTGTGAAACCAGCGTTTTGGAACTCCCCACCATGGTCACTCCTAATTCGGTTTATTTTGATGTTCTTTTCATTCTCTACCCTTTTACTAAAACCTATAAAGATATCTAGGGTATCATCCTTATGTTTCAAGAAATAGACCCAAGTAAACCTAGAAAAATCATCTACTATCACTAGGCAATATTTACTCCCCACAAGTGAGGGAGTACTATGGCAATCAAACAAGTCTATATGTAAAAGTTCTAAAGGTAAGGAGGTGGTGATTAGATTTTTACCTTTGTGTGATGCTTTTGATTGCTTACCCTCTTGGCATGCATCACACAACTTGTTCTTTTCGTACTTGATCATTGGGAGCCCCTTCACCAATTCTTCCTTGGCCACTCTTGCAATGTTCCTCATGTTGACGTGTCCAAGTCTTCGGTGCCACAACCACCCTTCTTCTTCTTTAGACATGAGACACTTAACAACATTGTTGGTAGCATAAGATAGATCAAGATAATATAAGTTTGCCTCTCTAAACCCTTCTAATATGATAGTGTTTGATTCACTTTGCCTTATTACACATTTCTTAGCATAAAATTCTACTCTAAAACTGGCATCACATAGTTGACTCACACTTAATAAATTAAACTTCATATCCTTAATTAAAAGTACTTTATGAATCGAAATAGTGGGAGATAACTCAATTGTGCCCCTACCAATGATCCTCAACTTTCCACTATTTCCAAAAGAGACTGTCCCTTCTCTTAGGTAGCTAATAGTGGTGAACTTGCTCACATCCCCGATCATGTGTCTTGAGCATCCACTATCTACTATCCACAAAGTTGGGGCCTCCTTCACCTTTACCTAGACAACATGGAAAACATACTCTTTTGGTACTCATATCTTTGATCCATAAGCATCATTTAAAAATTTCTTAGGTACCCATGCCTTCTTTGTGGTTCCCCTAGCCCCTAGTCTCCTAGATGCACCAATCCTACCGGTAAGTGAGACGAATGCTACTTCCTTGATCATAGGTCTATAACCCAACCCAGTCTTGTTGTATACATCCCTTTGACTGTTGATGATCATATCAAGGTTACTTGATCCTACTTGGAATTTCCTAAGGGTCTTTGTGAGGTCATCTACTTGTTTCCTTAACTCCTTATTTTCATTTTCAATATGTGAAACATGTGAAGAGGTAGAGCTAGCATGCAAATCTTTAAGTTTGATAGCTTCTACTCTAAGCATGGCAATTTCTTCCTTAAGATCCTTAATTCTACTTCTAGCCTTAGCTAAATCTATGTTCGTGCTAGAAATAATTTTCACTAAGGTAGAGGAGGGTAAGTGGTATACCTCACTTACCGAAGCTTCTGACTCTGATGATGATGAAGTGGAGGAGCTCTCATCTTCACTGCTTGAGCTCCGTTCATCGTCTGATGAGTCCGAATCATCTTGTGCCATAAGAGCGAAGTGAGAGACTTGCTCTTCTTCTCCTTCTGAGGATGAGGGATCGTCCCAAGTCGCCTTGAGGTTCGTGGCACTCTTTTCCTTTCCCTTTGACTTCTTCTTGTCACTCTTCTTCTTCTCTTCCTTCTTGTCATCCCTTTTCTTCAACTGGGGACACTCGTTCTTCATATGTCCTTCTTGGTGACAGTTGTAGCATATGATGTCCTTGGCCTTACCCTTACCTTTGGCCCCTTTCCTAGCATATGACTTGTTAGAAAAACTTTTAAATGCTTTACAAAATTTCCTTACCATAAATGCCTCTTGGTCACTGTCCATAAAGGCACTTGACTCCTCTGAGTCCGATGACGATGAGTAGATCACCTTCTTCTTCTCCTTTCTTCTCTTCTTCTCCTTTTCTGCAACAAAAGCAATACCTTTTTCTTTTGCCGAAATGTTAGCTTGCTCATGCAGTTCAAATTCACAAAATAGATCGTCTAATTTAACTAAAGATAAGTCCCTTGATACTTTGTAAGCATCAACCATGGATGCCCACAGGGTGGTTCTCGGGAAGGCTTGTAAGACATACCTGACGATATCCCGGTTTTCAATTTTCTCTCCAATCACATGGAGCTCGTTTATTACTTCCTTTACCCTTCCATGCAGCTGACTGACGGTCTCGTTGCTCTTCATGGAGAGGGATTGCAGTTGGGCCACTAACAAGTCCATCTTGGCTCTTCTGGACTCGTTTGACCCCTCGTTTAGTTCAACTAACTTGTCCCATAGCTCCTTGGCACTCTTAAACGGCCCCACCTTGTTCAGTTGCTCCTTGGAGAGCCTGGATTGCATTGTGGTGGTGGCCTTGGCATTTGACTGCGCCCTCTTCATCACCTCCTTTGACCATGTTCTCATTGGTGTAGGGTCTCCTCTTTCATCGACGGGCGCCTCGAAGCCATCTGCAACACTTATCCAAGTTTCAATATCATTCATGAGATAGTACTGCATCCTACCTTTCCAGTACGCAAAGTCATTGCCGTCGAAGAATGGTGGTCGTGCGGTGGAGTATCCCTCTTGAAACGTCATTACAATTGCTCTGGTTGACTGTTAGATCTTCCGAAAAGCACCGGCTCAGATACCAACTGAAGGATCGATTTAGGCGTGCAGAGGGGGGGGTGAATGCACTTTCGCGGATCGTTTTGATCTCTACAAAGTTGTTAGCACAGCGGAAATAATATGTAAAAGGAATAAACAATGCTAACAAGAAATCTTTTACTTGGTATCCACCCAGATGGGTGACTAGTCCAAGGATCCACGCCGCGAGCACCACTTTTCACTATCGAAAAATCTCCTTGAGGTGGAGAAACCTTTACAGCAGAATCTTCCTCTTTACAGATGCAGAAATATGATGGAGGAAGCAAAAGTCACTCTACAATTTGGCAGCACTTCGTTACTGTACGGAACCGTACATGCACGTGTAACGAGGAGCTCCTTTTATAGGTGAAAAGGATAGATTCGCAGTCTGTACAGACCCGTACCAGTCGACTGCCCCGAGGGCAGTCGACTGGCCCGGCATTAAATGCCGGCCAACAGCTAGCCAACAGCTAGCCAACGGCTAGTTTTGGGGTATACCAGTCGACTGCCCCAAGGCCAGTCGACTGGTCCAAAGCTGCGAACTTTCTGTGGGTTTTGGCAGTCGACTGCCTCTGGGCCAGTCGACTGCCCTGCCTCCCGGCTCAGCTCCAGCCACTCCGAACCTTCTCCTTCGCGTGTGCCTTCAGGTCTGCTCCCTTGGCTCGCCCCTTGAAGTCCTCTTCCTCTGGCTATCGTCCCTCGGATACGCACGCAAGCCTTCCCTTGGCTTGCCTCCATGCCACCCTTCACGTGTGCCCTTTGAAGTCCACTTCCCGGCTTGCCCTTGGAGCTCTCCTCCCTCAGCTCTCGTCCGTTAGATAGGTCCACCAAGTGTGATTCTCCAAGTCCTGCAAACTCAATCACACAAATCAAATACAACATAACACTCTAACTTTAAACCTATTCGCCCACACATCAAAACCATGATCTTCCAATCATTTAAGGGTCGATTGCCTCAACAGACTATGGGACCTCTTCTTCTTCTTCGGAGGAGGACTCGTCCCACGTTGCCTGAAGTGCCTTCTTTCTTCTTGCTTTCTTGGCTTCTTTTAGGTTAGGACATTCGGATTTGAAATGTCCCTTTTTGTTGCACTCGAAGCACGCCACACTTGATTTGTTCTTAGTTGATTCAGCTTGATCTTCCTTCTTTCGGCTGGCTTTTCTTCTGTTGGATTGATTCTTCAATTCTTTGTAGTAGTTCTGGGCCAGTCAGACCAGCTTAGGTCGGTCTCCTTCGTCGTCTTCTGAGTCTGAGTCTGAATCAGACTCGAGTGCAGGTTGAGGTTTCTTTTTGGATACCTTTCCAGCTTTACCTGCAATAAAGGCAATGCCTTTCTCGGCCATGGTGCAGTTAGTCTGCTCATGCAATTCAAGTTCTGAAAACAATTCATCTAGTTTAATATTTGAAAGGTCCCTTGAAACCTTGTATGCATCTACCATAGATGCCCACAAGGTGTTTCTCGGGAAAGCATTAAGAGCGTACCTTATCAGGTCATGGTTTTTTACCTTGTGACCGATTATGTGTAGTCCGTTCATTAGCTCCTGAATTCTTGCATCCACATGTCCACCTGAGTTTTCAGGTGGACCTCCATTCTGCTCTTCCAGTATGAGAAGTCCTCCCCACTGAAGAGAGGCGGTCTTGGGTACTGAAGCCTTCATGCATGGCCATTTTATCTGAAAAGTAAACTAAAAGGAAAGAAAATATCCCATGACTTGGTCTTGGATTAGTAGTGCGGGATAAAGAGAAATAATTATCGAGGGGTGTTGCACCAACCTCGATTAACGAGAAAACTTCAAAAAAGTAAAAGAAAGGTAATTAAAAAAAATCTGAAAAATTCTCAAACTGGTGGTTGCACCAAATTTGAGCTTCCCCGCTCTGATACCACTTGTTGGATCGAGAAGAACGATAGAGGAGGGTGAATATCGTAAAACGTTAGGATTCATAAAAGAGAATTAGCAGCGGAAATGAATAAAGTAAAACACACGCGAACACCACGATTTTACTTGGTTAAGAGTCACGGTTGGCTCCTACTCCAAGGCCCACGGTCATTGATCGTTTACTGCGGGCAATTCTATATGTGCGCAAAAACAGTTTATAAAATGTATTACAAGAATAGTACAGTAAACTTAAAAGCAGCTCTTCGTTACCGACGTCCGGTATAGATTGTATTTTCGGAGCAAAGGGACGTCGTCGGCGCTTGTATCTTGAGTCGGGAGGTTTCCGAAGCAGAGCGCGGGAGTAGAAGAGCGTGAATGCGTTGGAAGAATTATTTCTTCAATCCTTGGGGTCGAAGGGCCTTTTTATAGCCTCTGGGGGCGCCCGGAACGTTGGGGGCGCCCCCCCCCCCCCCCACGTGTCAACCGATCCGAGCACCTCTCGGTCAGCCGTTATCCCTTCGGGATTGGGCTGAGGTTTGACTAGGGGGCGCCCGGGATGCTCGGGGCGCCGGGGTTGACTCTATCCGCTGGTTTCTCGCTGGCTTGACTTTTATCCACTTCGTTGGCTTGAGCTCGGGGCGCCCGAGAGCACGGGGGCGCCCCGCCCATTTAGCTTCCGAAGCGTACATTTGCTCCACTTCTTTTGTATTCACCTTGGGGGCGCCCGGGACACTCCGGGCGCCCTATTCAGCTTCTGCCTCACTCCTTTGAGGCTCTCTGAGCTGCAGACACTCGTTCCTTCGGTCCTGCATCCATGGTTAGTCCAAAATAATACAGAGCAATAATATGTTAGTTTTATACAGCCTTAACTGTCTTGGTTCTGACTTTGGGTCTCCAAAATGGAGCCCTAGGTCGAGCCGACGCCTACTGTTCTGGGGAACGCGTCCTCACCTACTCCTCTCAGGAGAGTTTACCTTTTGCCAACCGGCTCCTCCGGTTGGACTTTTGCCCGATACACTTGACCAGGTCTTCGTGCCCACCTTCCGAGCAGGTCTTCGTGCCCACCTTCCGAGCAGGTCTTCAGTGCCCGGCTCCTTGCCAGGGCTTCGTGCCCAGTCCTTGACCAGGACTTCGTGCCCACCTTCCGAGCAGGTCTTCGGTGCCCAGCTCCTTGCCAGGGCTTCGTGCCCAGTCCTCGACCAGGACTTCGTACCCAGTGTACCTAGGACTTTTTTTCCTGTAAACTTAGTGAACATGTTAGATAAACATAATATCTTATCAAAACACAGGTTCGACTTTGGTGCTGTCTGCACCAACACCTGGGACTCAGTGCAATCCCCTACACTCTCACACCTATCCTCTGAATCTCCTGAAAACTCGATCAATATAGGTGATCCCTGGGGCTCAGTGCAATCCCCTACACCTAAAGAATCATCTCCAACTGCAAATGAATCAGATACAACCTCCAACTCAGCTGCCTCTGTAGCTAATACCTCCTCAGCTTCATCTGAACTAGAATATCCTCTCTAAATATCAAGTGAAACTTTTTCAGAAAATAACCATGCTAATACCCATGCTAATGATAGAAAGATCCTCTCTAGGGTGTTGTGGGAAGGGTAAAGGGACCCTTGGTTCCTCCACGTGAGCTGAAATTTTTGGAAATGAGTCTTTAGCAGGGATTTCGGTAGGTATAGCTGCTGTAGGTACCCTAATTTTACTGATTTCTTCTTCTTCTTCCATTAAAATTGCAAGATCAATTGAAGAAGGACTTAGGCATAAACTAGGGTCATTTTCAACTGATGTAGAAGCCATTTTGGGGCTGTTCTGAAATGGAAAATAAGTTGCTAGAATTTCTTCAGAAAAATCAGCCCTTTGAACATTTAGACTTGAAACAATTTCCCCACTCCTCAAAGTTATGGCACAATCATTCCCCTTAGGATTTGGAGTAACTTGAGAAGGTAATTGTCCCGATCCTTGGGCTTGCATTTGATTCATTCCACTAGCTAGTTGTTCAATGCGTCTTTCAATGTCTTGAAGAGTAGAATCATTCTTTTGTTGCCCTTGTTGTAATAAAATTTGTTGTTGTTGAAGAATTTGTTGCATAATCTCCTCAAGCATTTGTTGTTGTGCATTAAGCTCACTAGAGTCCTCAAAGTCTTCTTGATTGGCATAGGACTCTTGTTGGTCTTGAAATGTAGCATTAGGTTGCTGAAAATCATAAGTAGGCTGTGAATCTTGAAAATTCTGTTGTTGGGGCTGATAAAATGATTGATTTGATTGTTGAAATTGCTGAAAATTAGCTTGAGAAGTAGGTTGAAATTGCTGAAAATTATTGCCCTGAAAATTCTGATGTTGGGGCTGAAAATTCTGACTTCCAAACTGAAATTTCTGCTGGTATGGTTGGAAAGATTGCTGTGAAGGTTGAAAACCTTGCTGATCATAATGAAATTTTTGTTGAAAATTTTGATAAACTTGCTGGTTTTGATGAAATGGTTGCTGAAGAAATGGTTGCTGAAAATTTTGAAAATTTTGTTGAAACTGCTGTTCTAGCTGATTCCAAGGTTGGTTTTGCTGAAATTGTTGATTAGTTGCTGGAATGGTTGAAAAGGCTGATTATCTTGCTGAAAATTCTGGAATTGAGAATAGGGTTGCTGAAAATTTTGAAAATGCTGCTGAAAATTATGAAAATACTGATGTTCTGCCATGGACTGCTTGAATGAGTAGGAATATTTTTCAATAGCTTCTGAAACTCTTCCTTGATTTCTCCTGGCTCTGAATGTTCTCTCTATCTCAAGATCAAACTCCACAATATCATTATCTGAAGTCCTGGGCATCAACTAAACAAAAAAAATGGCAACAAATGTATATAGAAAGATAAAGCAAATGAAATAAAATCAAAGAATATGAAATTATGAAAATAAATACAAGATCAAATCAAACAAACTCAACTAGTGTTTCCCCGGCAACGGCGCCAAAAATTTGATGGACCCAATAACAAGTGTCACGAATGAGCTTCAAATTTAGATATTTATAAGTTGAAAATCCTAGCTCACAAAATAAAATGTAGTACAGGAGCCTCAAGTCGTAATTTTCTAAGGACTAGTTGTGAATGTTTAATTCAAGCTTGAAAGTTGTCGTTAAATGTTTTGGGGTTTCTAATAAAATGGGGGTTTTAGCGATAAGGAATGAAATGACAATTCGGAACGAAATAGACTTAACTAAGCAGAAATGAACTAGGAAATTGCTGAAACTAAACTTAACCTATTTGAAAACTAAGGAATTAAATTCAAACGAGGGAATCGAAATTTAAGAACTAATTGCAGGGAATTAATTGCAAGATAATAAAAACTAGATCAAAACATTGCTTGAGAATTTGACTTGAAGTGTAAGGAAACAATCTAAGACAACTTGAAGAATTAAATGCTTAAAATCAAAATTATCCTAATTTGAACACCAAATCAGTATATCGTCAAGTTTTCCCCTTGCCGTCACACAAAAGTTGAGCTAGAAACCCTCCAACTCAATATCCAATGAAGAAGAACTCCCTGGATCAGTTTGCTACGAATTGGCCTTCCTGATTTGTCAGCCGACCGATCAGGACCTATGCTGATCGGATTGGGAATCGATCAGGGACTATACTGATCGGACTGGAGTCCGATCAGTGGTATCTCTGTCCGATCACAGACACCAATCAGTGGTTGAAAACTCCCGCGATCTCCTCCTTTCTCGATTAGCTGGATGTGATGGAACCCCAGAAACTCTCAGTAGCATTTAGAGAATCCCTCTTTCTGCTCTGATTGCTCCGAAGATGAAGACAACCCACGATCAAATGGAAGCGATCAGTGGAATGGAACTCCGGCGAAACCCTCTCCTGAGCTCCTCTCAGCGACAAAATCGAATGCAAACTTAACCGGAAAATCTACCTCGATGATCTGAAACCTTGAAAACAAACTTGGACTTGATGTTGGCCGCACGATCGGAGAAGAAACTGAAGAAATCAATGAAGAACAGAGCAAAAACTGGAAGAACATGTGATCTGGCGACGACCCTAAGCTGTGGAGAAGTTTCCGCCTTTTCTTAATTCCCATTTGAATATTGGACGGCTGTGATCGTTCTGGCCTCATCCGACGGTTAGATCATCTCAGATCTGAACCAAACTCTCCAGATCTCCATCAATGGTTAGGATCTGCTCCTCCTCAGCTGGGATCAATCAGATCTGCAACGGGTGCTCAGATTGCCCTGATCTTTGAATGGACGGCTTAGACTTTCTTAAGCTTGATCCGACGGCTGGATAATCTCTGATTTGGACCAAACTTTCAGATCTTGATCTGTGGCCATGATTAACTCTATCTTAAACTCGGATTAATCAGAAATTGACAAATGGCTCAGATCTTCCCGTATCTTGATCGGACGACCCATATTAATCCAATGCTTGATCATCTTGATCCAGATCCAATTCTGACTCAAGTTTGATCAAATCTGATATAGGTCCATGATCATTTGAAGCCTACAAAATTAGATTCAAATTTAAGTGCCAAAATATCTCAAATATGGAAAGAATTGAATCAAAAGCTAAAATAAAGACAATTCATGAAACCTAATGTAAATGCAAACTTAAGCATATAAAAAGGGATCAAAACATGGATTTGAGAGCCTAAATTAATCATCAAAATGGTAATTATCAATGACGCACCTGACCTCTAGTCGTGCGAATACCTCTAGATCCAAAGAACTCGGTTAAGACATGGCAGAAGGGCATGTAGATCTTGTCATTTACACTATGTGAAAAGTGAACAATGGAGGAAAAGGTATGTAGGGTGACGTCGATATCTAATCTCCTCTCCAGCGCATACATCATTAACAAGTGAGGAAGCCGAATCTCCGACCTCCCCTTGGTAATGATGGGTAAGATGCAGTCTAAGACAACTTTATACAATACATTGCTAAACAGACTCATGTTCTTAGCCTCAAAGATACGCTGTGTAATACACCATGTCTTGCAAAATAATGAAGATGAATTTGGTCTATGGTTACATTGGGGAAGGTGAAAGGCTCGATGATTTTTGGAAAATATGTAACCGCATTGTTAGACGCCCTACACTCTAAAAATGAACCTATGATTGCAGCTGAAAAAGGAATGGTGACACCTGCCACCATGGACTCATAGGCCCCATCATCGAGACCAATGCATGTGAGGTTGACGTAAAACTCTTTACACATGTCAATATTAACATCGTGCTGACAATAAACCAATTGCTTCAGACCAAAGTACGTGATCATCGTAGCAATACGGGGGGTTTTCTCTTGAAAGTATGTTCAGTTAAGATACCAATAATTCATCAATACAAACTCATTATCTTCAAACCTCCGTCGGCACTCCCCGGAACGGAACCGAGGTGCCTCAGGATCTACATGACCCTGTCGAGATGAACCCTCATCCATTTTCCTCTTTTGTGCCACACTATAATGCAATACCCATGCATGTACCAAGAATTACCCCATAACAAAGGGAAACAAAGAAAAACATGTAAAATGAGACAAATTAGTTCCAAATCACGAACTAGATGTGAAAAATGAACTACAAGTCGTTACCGTTTTCCTGGGCGTTGCATGATGAATGTTGGTGGAGATTGACTTGAGAAGAGAGGTTTTCCTAGCCCTAGGTTTTAGATTCGAAGTAGAAGGAGGCTAGGAAGATGTTTCTAGGGCTTGGAAGGACTTGAATCAAGAATGGAGGTCGGGAGAGACGAAGACTAAGAGGGGGTGGCACCGAAAACCCTAGGTTTGGCCACCCCCGCGCGGTTGTTCTTCTTTTAAACCCTTGCGTATCAGTCGATTGCCCCTGGGGCAGTCGACTGTGAAACTGAAGCAAAAGTTCAGTCGACTGCCCTAGGGGCAGTCGACTGGTTCTGAACCAGTCGATTGGCATCCTGATTTCAGCCCTTTGTTCTAATTTCAGAAATGCCTAATTAATTCCACAAATTTCCAAAAAATCTAAAATTTCATGAAGAGATTTGTGGAACCTATATCTACTTGGGAAAAATATGTTTTCAAGTAAATTTACTTCCGATCCAAGATCGGTATGAAATTCAAAACTACCTAAATAGTGTCATTGAAACTTAACTAGAAGTTCTAATTTTGATCTCTTCTTGATGCCTTTTCTCACACTTAATCATAATACATTACTTGCACTTATTTATATGGCATCTTCATATTAGAAACTAATTTTCGTACAATATGAGTATATTTTCATCTTTTCCTCCACAAACCTCCTTTTAATGTGTCAATTCCCTAGGATTAAGACTTTCACTAGCCTTCCAAACCCTTTGGCACATTCCATAGTCCATCTAATATTCTAAAAGAAATCCTCCTGAGATCCATTGACCATGGATCCTATTTTGACTTCTAGAGCTCTCCCTTGAGCTCCTAGCCCTAGCCACCTCCCTAGGTGACTCATCTACAAAGGCAAGACCACACCGGTGTGCCTCTGGTGCTTCTTGACCTTCAACTCTTACTTTCTTAACTTTCCACACCTTGTCCTTGGTTGACTTTTTCTTTTCTCCTCTAAATGGCCTTTCCTTGCCATTTTTGGTCTTTCCCTTGCTATAATCATAGGGCACCTTACCATATGATTTTTCACTAGCCTTTTTACTAACATTTGACCCCCTAGATTGGTATCCTAGTCCCGGCCTACCATTTCTAAGGTGTTGATCATTTGGTGTCACGCTTAATCCCATGGATCCCCTAATGAGTTTATCTAGATTCTTTTCTAACTTATCAAGCTTTGCCCTCAAAACTTGATTTTCCTTCTCAAGGTTCCTAACTTTAATATCACCATGACCATTTTGATCATTCCTAGATCTACCCATTTTTCTAGGCATGTGTCTCCCTTTCTTAGGGTTAATACCTTGGTCCGTAGGTCTAAAAGTCCTAGATTTATCATGAACCACGGATTCTTTAGAATTTTGGCACGCAATGTTATTTCTATTTTTATCATAATACATGAAACCAAAATTACGCATAGGCAAGCAATCATTAATATTTCTAGTACTCATAAAACCATTTGAAGCATACGTAAAGTTAGGAATTACCTCCCTTACACTTGTAGCTCCCCCTTGATGTGAGTTTCTTTTCTTTTCCTCTTATTTCCATCTTTTCAAATGTTCCATTTTCTTGAGCTCTCCTTTTCTTGGACATTGGGTGTGGTAATGTCATAGCTCCCCATAAGTGTAACACCTAATGTGTCTCTTTTCTTTCTTTTTCCTACAACCCACATTAGATTTTAAATGAATGGACCTGGGTTTAGGGTTTGAAGGATCGTCTAGGCGTGCTAGAGGGGGGTGAATAGCACTTTATCGTCGTTTGATCTCTAGAGAATTGTTAGCGCAGTGGAAATAATATGCAAAGGAAATCAAGACAATGCTAACAACAATATTTTTACTTGGTATCCACCCAGATGGGTGACTAGTCCAAGGATCCACGCCGCAGCACCACTTTCACTATCGAAAGCTCTCCTTCAGGTGGAGAAACCTTTACAGTCGATCTTCCTCTTTACAGGATGAAGAAATATGGGAGAGGAAGTATGAAACAATCTTCAGACGAGCAGCACTTCGACTCTGTACGGAACCGTACCGTGCTCGTACAAAAAGGTGCTCATTTTATAGGTGAACAGGACAAACTCGCAGTCTGTCCAGCCCCGCACCAGTCGACTGCCCATGGGCAGTCGACTGGTCTAACATTAATTGCTAGCCAACGGCTAGCCAATGACTAGTTTTCGGGGTATACTAGTCGACTGGCCCATGGGTAGTCGACCGGTCTGAGGCCGAAAACTTTCTGTGGGTTTTGGCAGTCGACTGCCCCATGGCCAGTCGACTGCCCTGCCTCTCAGCTCAGCTCCAGTCACACCGGACCTTCTCCTTCACGTATGCCTTCAGGTCTGCTCCCTTGGCTTGCCTCTTGAAGTCCTCTTCCTCTGGCTATCGTCCCTCGGATGCGCATGCAAGCCTTCCCTTGGCTTGCTTCCATGCCACCCTTCACGTGTGCCCTTGAAGTCCACTTCCCGGCATGCCCTTGGAGCTCTCGTCCCTCGGCTCTCGTCCCTCGAATATGTCCAACATGTGTGATTCTCCAAGTCCTGCAAACTCAATCACACACATCAAATACAACATAACACTCTAACCTTAAACATATTCAACCACACACATCAAAATCATGATCTTCCAATCATTTAAGGGTCGATTGCCTCAACAATCTCCCCCTTTTTGATGTGTGGCAATATGTTTAAGTTAGAGATAAATAACAGCCATAATAATAATAGCAAAAGATAGCAATTGAAAAAGCATAAGACATAGTAACCCTAAGAGGTAACCTCCCCCTTAACCTATGTCTTCTCCCCATTTTCAATTCTAATCATAATCCAAGTTAAGTTTCCACTTAACACTCAACAATCTTAAAAATGTAAGACATATCAGAACCTAAGAGGTAACCTCCCCCTTAATCCATGTCTTCTCTCCATTTTTAATCATTCAAGATTTAAGTGAGAAGGAAAACCTTAAACCATCCATTTTAAGTTAAAATTCTAGCTTAAACCACCCATTCTCCCTCATTGACACCATCAAAAGGATTGCCTCAAGCAACCCAACCCTAGGGTATCAAAAGTGAGAATAATGGATTTTTAAAATATCTCACAGTAGCTGAAAAACACACGTGCCAGTCGACTGCCCATGGGGCAGTCGACTGATACGCTATCAATTTCATTTTTCAGGTTTTCTGTCGAATTTCAGAAACCTCCAGACAAATCAAAAAAATTACAAAAATTATAAAATTTTGCAGACATGTTTGAAATGATATACTCTATCAGGAAAAAATATTAGTCCATATAAAATTTCAAACACGCATGACTTTTGATAAAAATTCAAAAACCTTGAAAACCACTACATTTTGTATCAAAGTTACAATCCAGTTTTGCAACCATATGACTTTTAAAAGCATGTTAAAACATGTAAAGCATAAAATGGTTTTCAAAGGTTTAAAATGTCCAACTATGATCTTTGGGCAAAATGTCCATTGATTAAACACTTGTCTTCCCCAAAGTTGGTCTATTTTTCATATTTTGATACTTCTAATGGTCCAACAATGTGCCACAAGCACAAGTGAGCCAAATGTATCACCCTAATGGATCAAGCACCCTTTTTCAAATCGAATATCTCCAAGTTCATCCTACACTTCCACAAAACATATTCCAAGGCCTCTTCTTAAGGATGTAAACTCCGATTCGGGAAGAGGCTTGGTAAAGATGTCGGCTAGGTTTGACTTTGATTCAACATAGTGTAGTTCTATGTCTCCCCTTGCCACATGGTCTCTAATGAAGTGATGTTTCACTTCAATGTGTTTTGTCCTAGAATGGTGAACCAGATTTTTGGTCAAATTGATTGTACTTACATTATCACATAAGACATTGACCTTTGTGTAATGTAACTCATAATCTTCTAAGGTGTGCATGATCCAAAGGAGTTGGGAAACACACCCATCCATTGCCACATATTCTGCTTCCGTTGTTGATAGGGCAACGCATGGATGTTTCCTACTACTCCAACTAACTAAGGAAGACCCAAGGAATTGACACCCTCCACTAGTGCTCTTCCTATCTAGCTTACAACCCACATAATCAGAGTCGGTGTATCCAATTAGATCAACACTAGGGGTTCTAGGATACCAAAGTTCAACATTAAGGGTACCTTTGACATACCTTAGGATCCTCTTAACTACAATCAAATGAGACTCTTTGGCACAAGATTGGTACCTTGCACACATACCTACCGCAAAGAGTATGTCGGGTCTACTAGCGGTTAGGTATAGGAGGCTACCAATCATGCTCCTATATTGTTTAGAGTCTACCATTTTCCCTTCAAGGTCACTATCCACTTTTACATTGGTTCCTATGGGTGTAAATGCTACCTTATCATTTTCTAAACCAAATTTCTTTAACATTTTCTTAGCATATTTGGTATGAAAAACATGTGTACCTTCATTAGTTTGCTTAACTTGAAGGCCTAAAAAGAAGGTTAACTCTCCTACAAGACTCATTTCAAATTCATCTTCCATACACTTGATGAATTCTTGTAGGAAGTCATTGTTTGTTGACCCAAAAATGATATCGTCTACATAGACTTGGGCAACAAATATGTCCTTGTCCTTAGATTTTAGGAACAAAGTAGGGTCAATTGTTCCTCTCCTAAACCCCTTAGACACCAAAAATGAAGAAAGTCTTTCATACCGAGCCCGGGGAGCTTGTTTCAATCCATATAAGGATTTTTCTTAATTTAAACACGTGTCTTGGATAGTTAGGGTCCTCAAACCCGGGGGGTTGCTCTACATAGACCTCTTCCTTAATGATCCCATTAAGAAATGTCGATTTCACATCCATTTGGTGGAGTGTGAAACCCATATGCGCGGCATAGGCTAGTAGAATTCTAATAGATTCTAACCTAGCTATGGGGGCATAAGTCTCATCATAATCTAATCCCTCAACTTGGTTAAACCCTCTAGCTACCAATCTAGCCTTGTTCCTAGTGATTTTACCTTGGTCATCTAGTTTGTTCCTAAAGACCCATCTTGTGGTTACAATGGTGCAATCATTGGGCCTAGGAACTAACTCCCAAACTTCACTTCTCTCAAATTGATTTAGCTCTTCTTGCATGGCTAAAACCCAATCAGCATCTCCCAATGCTTCATCAATGGTCTTGGTTCTAATTGGGAGATTAGAGCTATTTGAATAGTTTGATCCCTAAAATAGGACCTAGTCCTTACTCCTTGAGTTACATCACCAACTATTTGGTCAATAGGGTGATCATGGTGATGTCTCAAGGACCTAGAGGTTGTGAGTTCATTTACTCCTTCTTCCTCATCCTCTAGGATACTTCTTACTCCCCCTTGATCATTGCCCTCCAAATGTAGGTCTTGGATTCTTTGGGCAAAGGGTTGGACCTCTTCTATATCCTTATCAATTGAGGCTTTTCTTAGGGTAGGTACTAGTTGTTTCATCAAATTTAACATTCGAGGACTCTTCAATCACTTTTGTCCTCTTGTTGTAAACTCTATAACCCCTACTAGTCAATGAGTACCCTACTAGAATTCCTTCATCGGCTTTTGACTCAAATTTCCTTAGGTCATCTTTGGTATTTAAGATGTAGACTTTACATCCAAAGACCCTAAAATAGTAGACTTGAGATACCCTTCCATTCCACAATTCAAAGGGTGTTTTCCCTAGAAACCTATGTACCAACATCCGGTTTTGAATATAGCAAGCGGTGTTAACCGCTTCGGCCCAAAAGTAGCTAGGAAGGGAATATGCATTAAGCATAGTCCTAGCAGCTTCTTGTAGGGCTCGGTTCCTTCTCTCAACTATCTCATTTTGTTGAGGAGTCCTTGGGCATGAAAATTCATGCTTGTATCCATTTTCAATACAAAATTATGTGAAACTTGCGTTTTGGAACTCACCACCGTGGTCACTCCTAATTCGGTTTATTTTGGTAATGTTTTGGTTTT